>FN649741.1:3117846-3130072 GCA_000310025.1 Ectocarpus siliculosus
CGCGGGGGTTTTTTAAATTTTTTAAATCGGTTTTTGGGCGCAGGGGAGGCCGTTGCCCGAAATATTTGGGGGGGGTTTTTCTTACAGTTACCCTTCCCTGGGTTATGGTTTTCGGGAAACTTTCCGTAGAGGGCGCGGGAGAGACCCTGGGGAGTTCTTGGGCTTTGGGGGAATTCCGGCAGGGCCAGCGGGCTTTGGAAGGGGGGGGGGGGGGACGGGAAAAAAAAAAAAAAAGGTGGCGGGGGGGGGGGGGGGGGGGGCTTAAATTGCCCGCCAGCCGCAGAGGGATGTCGCCGTGGATAACCTAAGAGGCAAATCGAGAAGTCAGAATGCAACAGGCGCAAGGAGGCGAGTTGACATCAGTGAATCGAGTAGAGAGCATGATAAACTGGAACATATGTGATTTTTCTTTGATCCCTCGATAGACTAGCAAGCTCTGATATTTTTTTCAATATATTTTGACTTGGAAAAAGTAGGACTTTACAAGCAAGATAAAACTTTCAGCAGTAGTGAGACCCATTGGAGGGCTCTGGGCTAAGAAAATAGCCCGGTCTCTTTTTAGAAAGTACACATAATCTCACAGGAAGACCAACCGTTCGAGACAATACCACAGTCGAAGGGGATGTGTTCAAGTCATTTCAGTGAGTGGGACGTGGGAAGAAACCGGCTGGATACTGGGCTTATTTAGGTCTGTTTAAGCCTATCTATACACTGACATTTGATCAGTGATACCAGCAGCCCGGTCTCTTGGTGTCGCACAGAGCCGCGGTCATGGCTTGCCTCTACTAGCATATATTATGTACCGTACTAGAACCTCTTCACAAACATTTCTCAAGACACAACTGCCCGGCGCAGCGAGCGGTGGGTGCTCAACTACAACAACAATACAACAACAGAGAGAGGAGATCAATCAATAATAATGCGTTTCATCGCGAGTGCAGTAAAAGAAGCTGAAATAAATGTACTGTGGTGACGAAACGTCACGAGCTGTTTGTTTCACCCACATAACATGCTGCTGAGTACACCTCGGGAAACTCCAAGCGAGACAACGCTGATGCTCGCGGCTTGGCCCTGTGGATGGTTCGTCATAGAGGGCATAGTCTATGCCGCCAAGGAGAGGAAAATCTACGGGGAGAACGGCGGGCGGTCGAAGAGGGCGCGTGGGAGGCCGTAATATCCCCCGCCCCTTGCGAAAACTTTCTGCACCACACCTCAAATAAATGCGTCCGGCACTTGATTTGTTTCTTATATTGTGTTGCCACGCGAGCAGGGCCATACTACAAAGAACGGGGGAAACACCACCTCGACGGAAGGTGACGCGGCGGACGGAAAAAAAAAAGGAAATCGCAGCAAACAAACACCCTACGGCGCGACCCCACATTGATTGTCCGATTTTCAGATATTACAACAACGTTAATAATTAGTACCCAGCCAGCCGGTTTCCCTCCATTCACTGTAAAGACTTCAACACACCCCGTTCGACTGTGGTCTTATATCGAATGGGTAGTCTTTCTATGTTTGTATTTGTGTTTCTTAACAATATTGTTCCTCCTATAATCTAACAAACCAGCAAGCTGCCAATAGACACTGCGCCGTGTCCCCTGTGAAGGATACATCTTACAACACACGACACGACGGAGGGATTCTTCCCGATATTTTGTCGTGCACCCAGTAGACGCATTGTAAGATGTAGATTACCTGTGCAGATGTTTTTGTACTTAGCACCAGCTGGCATCACTGAAATTAATCATCAGTGTTAGACCTCAAAAGACTCGAAATACGTCCAGTACCTAGCCAACCTAGCCGCGGTTTTCCTCCACTCACCGAAAAGACTCCACCACATCCCGTTCGCCTGTGGGTATATCTCGAATGGGTAGTCTTTCTGTGCGTGTTTTTATTTTCCCTCAAGTTTTACCGAAAAAACAACTTGGGTGCGTGGCAAACGCCCCGAGGTATTCTTCTTGGCTTTCTCAGGGGAAAACGCTCCGTGGGGCGAGCTGAAGAACAAAAAAGGCACGTGCGGGAACTGGATATTTTACCAAAGCATGTTACAGTGGGCGCATCAACACATAAAAAATTGTTTCATGTTGTTGTATTCCGTGTTTTGGGGGGGCGTTGTACACATTTATCACTAAGAAAGTTGATTCAGTACTCCTAAGCCGCCACCCAGTGCTAACCTGAAGGCCACCAACACATGGATGGCCAGACCACAAAGAAAACAACACATGCTAGGGCAGAAAAATAAGGTACACCATTTGATTGAGGGATACAGGATGAAAGAGGCCGAGTTCCTACATGCACCGAACCGGATGACATTCATTCGTAATAAATAGCCCAAAGGTTTCCCCCCATGTGCTTCGCTAATCGTCACCGGGTTTGCCTTCTATCTACTAGGTAGGCCGCTACATGATGCCATTTTTCGGTCTGTTTATGTATGTTCTCTGTGCACAGGTCAAGTAAACGGTCGGTGGGTCGTATGCATAATTCAGTATGTCGCCCGCGCCCTTTTCCTGCGATTGCGGGGCTGCGTCACCTGCAATAGCGGCGTCGTTGGGCCACCAGCCGTCGTTGCTAACGACACCAGATGTTTTGCGGGTTGAGGTTCCTGCGTCATGTCACTGAGCAGAAAAGTTGAGGATGAGGGATGGATCGGTCCATGTCATTGAATGATTTAGCATACATGCCACCCACCTTACTTCCTGCGTGTACCCTGTGTTGTTGATCGGCGTGTGAATTGACTGTCTGTGCGGCATTGGTTCGGTTTCGCACGAATAGCGCCGTTCCAGACCAAGAATCACGAGGCAACAAGCCCGAAGCCAATTTCTTCACGAGTACCTGAATACGCACGAGCTCTATCCTGCCCTTCAAGCTTCCATGGAAGTCGCTCTCAGTCCTCCCGAAGGACTTTCATGGAAGCTTTTTCGTGCCGTTTCCATGGAACAAGGCGTCGGTCCAACCTTGCATGGTAGTTTCCCTTTACAGAGTTATCCAGCTTCCTCCATCCATGGAAGCGTCGTGTGTCAGGGATATCTACGTGTCCATGTGTGTGTACAGTAGCGAAGATCTATCACTCCATGATCGCTGCAGCCAACTTTAGTGGTACGACATGAAATTGTGTGTGCACGCTACAAGGTACGTAGCTATCAGACTCGTGCAGTATTACCCAGAGCCGATACCACACGCTGTATGACGCGTTGCCGTACAGGGCTGGCAGCGAACGGTCAGAATAGTTATCGGTGAAACCCCAAGGTAGGCGGTCGACTATTCGGGGTCCCCAACAGTAGGAATTGGGATCCAGAGCTGGCCCACGCGCCTCTCTCCCTCACTCTCATATCCTACCATCAATATCCGACCTTGGAGTAAGACGTTAACAGCAACATCCACAGCTCCCACGGGCGGCATCGAAATAATCGTAATAATGGACTTCCGATCCTAACTCAAAGAAAGGCAGATCGTTACATGACATTGTTCATTTCCTTGGAGGAAGCATTTCGTTATAAACGGGTTTGTGGAAAATTCGTCTACAACGAGTTATAGGTTTTCTGTTCCGCAATGTCTCTTCCATAAACGCGTGCCTTCTTGTACTTTCCATGGAATAAAATGATCTCACTTGGGACTTTGCGTGTGTGTTTCGACCGCGCTAACCGGCTGACCAATGAGAAGACGTAAGTCTTAGTGCGGTTGAATACATTCCCGTGCGTGTGTAGAACAATAAAGTTTCATCGGTGTGGAGGTGATCATGTCCTACCAGTGAGACGTGGACGAAGAATACACACGAAGAAGAGGACCCTCGGCAGTTCGCTTCATCCCCGCGGCCTCGCCGTGATGGGTGAAGCAGACTGGGCCGCGGTTTCGTTCGGACGTGGGTAGGTTGGTTGAAGGGCGAGCGACTCGAAGACCGTCGGTAGCAGATGACAACAAACTCACTACTAGTATGGTAGCAGAAGATGGTGTGATTGGTAAAGATCGAGGTAGAGGTGGGTTTCGGGGGGGGAAGGAACGGGCTACTGCGGACCCCAATAAATCGTCGGCTCAAATGCCGCACGAATGGATATGACGTCAATCACAACTGGGTACCGCACATAATCCTCTCAGTCCTGGAGAGAGTGCCAAGGTAGGGGAGTAGGTGGCTCTATATGAAATAGTCTAGTATAAGAAATCGTCCTCCGCCCACGATCGATCGTGCAGATATGGAGCCATACCCACATCCTAAGGCAAATAATTTACAGTTTCTCTATGCTACAGCAACACTCCGCAACAGCGTATGTATGCGATACACACCTCTGTACGCACTGGCGACGGCTGGTGCGGGAACTTTTAGGTTGTGGAAATAACCTCATAAGTTCATCAGGCTCGCCAAACGGACCACCGACGAACGCAAAGATTGATAGAGTAGCTTTCGCTACGACGAGCGGCAGCTGTTCCGATAGATGTAACTGTCGTCATATATGTGCGTCCACGGCATGAAGTTCATGTGATTGCGAGGGGCACCACAGGTGGAATATAAGCTGTTCTTGTTGCAACTGACTTTGTCCTGCGTCAGTCTGCCGCCAGCTGCTTGTGGTGTTGGCTGCCGGCGCCTGGCAGCACCTCTCACTCGGTTAGCCGCGCGCTGTTCTGGTGTCGGCGGTATCTCTCGCTGTCGCCTAGCGGCCGCTCTCTGTCGGTCCGCCCGTGGCCTGTGATTTTTGTGTTTATATTATTAGCATCGACCGCGCTAACCGGCTGACCGATGAAAATTTTGTTGTGTGTTTGTGAGAGAGAAAGAGAAAAGGAAAGGATTCACAGTGTTTGTGCAATAAGCTGTGTGATCGGTTGAGCTATTTTCTTTATGATCCTTCGTGCCCGTCCAGATTCATACCTGCACGAAGTACCATTCGTCTGTGTGTGCTATGTGTACGGAAAAATACAAAAAAAGGGTCAATACGCATTTCAATAATGCCGCAATTGCACACACGCTCACGCACCAACGCACATTTCCGCTCGTGATCTGTCGGTCTCCCTCTGACGACCAGCAGCTCTCGCCCTTTGAAGGTATGGGCTGCTTAGGGACTCCCTCTCTCCGCGCCTTTGTCTGCGCCGGGAGTGAGTCTGTTTGCGCCTCTACCCGCCGTCTGCCCGCCGTATGTTTCTAGCAGTGCCCGCTGAGCTTGTGGTGTCTGCTGTGGGTGGGTGCTGCAGCTGCACCAGCTGCAATCTGCTGTGTGGTCACGTGCGGTCCGACCCCGACGCCCTGTTGAAAATCAAGTGAGGCACTCTAAACCCCATTGGTGGAAGTCGCGGAAGCGCTTGGGTTCATTCTACGGAAGTTGTAAAGTGAATTTGACTTCCACGGAAGCTGACGGGGTGCATCATTCGTCCAATAATGTAGCGTGAGACGCCATGGGTGGAAGTGAAAGGAGCGCTGTAGTTCATTCTACGGAAGTCGTGGAAGTGAAGTTGATCTCCATGGAAGCTGGCGAGAGGATCATTCGTCCAATAGTGTAGGGTGAAACGCCATTGGTGGAAGTGAAGGGAGCGCTTGCGTTCGTTATACGGGAGTCGTGCAAGTGAAGGGGACTTCCATGGAAGCTGACGAGATGCATCATTCCACCAATAGTGTAGGGTGAAACGCCATTGGCGGAAGTGAAGGGAGCGCTTGGGTTCATTCTACGGAAGTCATGGAAGTGAGTTGGACTTCCATGGAAGCTGTCAAGAGAATCATTTGTGAAATAGTGTAGGGTGAAACGCCATTGGTGGAAGTGAGGGGGGCGCAATAGTTCAGTCTACGGAAGTGGTGGAGACTTCTATGGAAGTTGTCAAGAGGGTCATTTGTCAAATAGTGTAGGTTGAAATGCCATTGGTGGAAGTGAAGGGACCACTTGGGTTCATTCTACGGAAGTCATGGAAGTGGAGGTGACTTCCATGCAAGCTGTCAAGAGGGTCATTTGTCAAATAGTGTAGGTTCAAACGCCATTGGTGGAAGTGAAAGGAGCGCTAAGTTCAGTCTACGGAAGTGGTGGAAGTGAAGTAGACTTCCATGGAAGCTGTCAAGAGGATCATTTGTCAAAGAGTGTAGGGTGAAACGCCATAGGTGGAAGTAAAGGGAGCGCTGTAGTTCAGTCTACGGAAGTGGTGGAAGTGAAGTGGACTTCCATGGAAGCTGACGAGATGCATCATTCCACCAATAGTGTAGGCTGATGGAAGTGAATTGAGCGCTTGGGTTCGTTGACGGGAGTCGTGGAAGTGAAGGGGACTTCCATGGAAGCTGACGAGATGCACCATTCGTCCAATAGTGTAGGGTGAAACCCAATTGGTGGAAGTGAAGGGAGCGTTGGGTTCATTCTACGGAAGTCATGGAAGTGAAGTGGACTTCCATGGAAGCTGACGAGATGCATCATTCCACCAATAGTGTATGGTGAAACGCCACTGGCGGAAGTGAAGGGAGCGTTTGGGTTCGTTGTACGGGAGTCGTGGAAGTGAAGGGGACTTCCATATAATCAATGTGCAAGAGAGGTGCGATGTGCTGAAATCAAGTGTCACAAGTCGAGGACACTTCGTTGTCACAAGTATCCACACAGCACGATTTCTACGATGCGGCAGATGCAGGTCTTCCCGATTTGCGACGAAACTCCTCAGTGCTGCCCTATCGCCGACCGCCAGGTTATCCGTGTGCCCACGACACTGCCCGCAGCTTCGCGAGGGGCTAGCGACCTACTGCATGACCCCCCTCACCACCAACAGGGCCGGCAAGAGCTTTGCAGGTGGTGAGATATGGCGCATACGCATGTGTCTTTCAGGACCCTTGCTTTCCTGAAGCTATGCCAGCGACCACACGCCAATTACGCGCGTCGGAAGAAAAAACAATAGCGACATCAAGAAGAACAACTTGGAAGGCACGGAGCCGCTAACAATTTGTGGATGCATGCCGCACCACCGTAGCTTTGGAAACAGAGAAGCACAGGGCTCGAAACACGAACAAATCTTCCAACCTTCTTGCCGAAAACAATCTCGCTAAATTATGTGGAGATAACCATAACCCGCACCTTGCTTGCGCCCATTCCATACACCCATCAACGAAAGTCGGTAACGTATGGGGAAGTCAACGTCCTATTCCGGGTACCTACGTCCTGTGGAGGGCTGAACTTCGAAATTTCTTCATCTACCGCTTTTCTTTTTCGTTTCCGGGTGGACGTCTCCCCCTCCCACCGGAGCGGAGTGGATCACTCTCTGTTTGATGGCCTTGTCAAGTAACGAGATCGTCTCAGCGCAGATCTGAAGAACCACGTGCTGGCCAGAGTGAACCCGGCCAACGAGTCGAAAAGCGTTGGAAGGAATACTTGCTCCGGCACATGTCTCTCTCTCGCTCTCACGTTTTGCATGTTGTTTTCGATTTCGCGCCCTTCATTCAATCTCTTGCTACATTGGCACAGATTGTGCAGTGGCCCGCAAGCAGGTGGTGGACACTCGAAGGATGACCATCACGATGAAGGTGAGGTGGGCTTGCCGTGTTCATCGTTCTCCACTTTCAAGAAGATATCAGGGTTGGTTGTAATCGTCCCCGGAGATCTCTACTCTCAATCCGAGTGATTAAGCTACGAACAGCCTCAAGCCCATGTGATCCGGCCGGGTGCTAACGAGCTCTGAGCATATCTTTTAATCGGTAAAATTAGACCATCCGGCTAGTCAGCGTTGACTAGCCGGATGGTCTAATTTTACCGATTAGGTTGAACTGTAGCCGAGGCAAAACGCCGACAGGACGGGTTTGTTTCCTGTGTATCCTCGTCCGAAAGCATTTTCTAGTCTAACGGCTCGTAACAGTGGCGGCATTGCATCTGCTTTACTGTTCTTGCGGCACACAGCCCGGCGCGCCTATTCTCCCTGTCCGCACACGGGAACCCCAGTAGTACACGTTGGAGCTGGTCTCCTGGCAATTTGTTGGCGCTGACTGTGGGAAAAAGTACAGAATACTCAACGTCAGAAGAAATAAAAAAAGAACGGGTCGCGGCCGCAGGAACCGAGAAAAAGGGAACAAGTGGGGTTGCTTCTCGAGAGCTTTTTTGGAGGGTATCGGCATTCTACGCATAAACCCAATCAGCAGTTTTGCAAACGAAGGTTTGTGTGGGTGGATTTGTTCTTCAACAATATGACTGGTACTGTTTCGGGGGTGTCATATGAACAGAATCCGTTCAACACCGGCCCGGGATCTGCGGAGCAACTTCCACCTCACGGCTCTGCTGCCATAACTTGTTGCGCGACTGGTTGCTGATTGTGCTCTTGCTTCGCCTGCTACTGTTCTTGAAACTGAAGGTAACGGAGGACTCGTCGAAAAGCGGCATCTGCTTTGTTGCCCCATCGCTCACCGGGTACGTCCACAACGGGGAAGATGATGTGAGTTTTGGGTTAGTTTTCTTGTCCTGTCCCTGAACAAGTTCTCCACCGTATCCAGGGCAGGTATGCCATAGTGCATACTTCTATTGTGCTCCCAGTACTTCCTCCACACAAAACCATTACTTTTCATTCAGCGATCGATCTTCGCTTCCACACCCTTGTCTCGAGATGTCTTTGCGAGATCTTCACGTCTTCTTTACCAAATACCCCACCGACCGGCCCGACAGTCATTTTCGTAGAATATACTCTACCTACTTGCTCATCAACGGATACGCTATTTTATGGCCCACAAGGGAGAACACATCACTGCCTACACGCCCTGGGAAAATCCCTTGGAACACTTCTAGCTCTCTAGGCCCAAGGCACTGGTGTTCGGAGTATTCATCTGCCCCATTCATCCTGCCCAAAAGAGAGGCGGGTTCATTCGCCGCACGGTTCGGACATGGGGAAGATCGGCCTTGCCCGTGAACGTCTCCTTGGTAATTGCACAATCTCATATCCCGCCTCCACCATCCTCCTTTTCGTTCCTTCTTGTTCTCGAGGCACGCGTATCTCAACCCTTGGAGTACATGCTTCGTGCCAATTGCAGAGGATTATCGCAGTAGTATCAGACATCGACTCCAGGCCAGAGGTTCAGCGTCGAACCGCCCAATCCCAATACCACAATTAGCGCTCACACCAACTCCGTCTTCCGTTTCTGGGCTTCGGCGACTTTTGACGCCCTGATCGTTTGACGTAACGGCTTTAATGTGGCCGCCAGGGGGATGCTCACCGAGTATGCGTCAAGCTCCTGGACGCATTTTCCGGTACATTAGAGAGCGATGAGACGGTGAGAACGAACACATGGCCAACTTCACAGACTCTATTGTTTCATGTATAGAACTTGGGGAGTATGCGTCAAGCTCCTGGACGCATTTTCCGGGGTACATTAGAGAGCGATGAGACGGTGAGAACGAACACATGGCCAACTTTACAGACTCTATTGTTTCATGTATAGAACTTGGGCGGAAGTTTCTTCCGGACAAGCGCGGCAGCATCAGGGCTGGCCCATGCTTCTGCGCCGACCCCGGTCATTTTATGCTCTTTGTGGTTAACGTCGGGCGTATCCCGTAAATATACTCGTTGTCGAAAGGGTGGGGTGCGAACAGCATGTGGCACAACCTCGGTTGGTTGTATATTCGGCGACTTCGATCGCCCTGGACAAGCTTGCGCAATCGTCGACCCGGCCAGCTACTGTAGACCTCTCTTTGTTTGCAGGGAGAGGGCACGCGCACACTGGCGCCGAGGTCTTGGCCTCATTTGTGCACTCGAACTGCAAGTGTAGCATGTCTTAGAACCCTCGTCCCGACAGACTGGCCAAGAGCACTGACAGTTGAATCGTTCTTGCGAACAGTTCACCCCTACCATCCCCGCAAACACGCACAACCTCCCCTTTCGCCATCGTTGTCGTAACCCTGTTACATATACCTGGTATGAGATTTTCGCTGAAATGTACCGTTGAAACGCTCCCGGCACGTTTAGCTGGCGCGTTCAGCTGTCGTCAACGAGAGAATCCAGGCAGCATGCCGTAGCTCCTTGAGGAGCGCCTTAACCCCAGGCAGCGCTTGTCCGTCGACTACATCGGAATTGTGAGCGTGTGCTCCTCGGATTCTTTCGTTGACGACACCTGAGAGTGTGGGGAGCTGTTCAACGGGTAGGGAAGTGTTAACTACTCGGGCACCGACGTCAGACGCGGGCACTTCTCCACACACGAAGGGGGGAGAAGCCGGAGACGACAGTGAGCCCCTGCCGGAGCCTGGCCGTGCTGAGGCGGTGACACCCGAGGTGTTGGGCTCATTTGTGCACTAGAAGTTGCAAGTGTAGTTTTTCAAAAGTTCGACAATATTTATTTTGCTTGGTGCTCTCTACCGTACCGACAATTCCGACGTGGAATATGAGAGCTGTACATTAATGGTGCTTGTTGTGTTAGTTATCCCCGTCCAAACGTTCGACTATTGTTGCTGTTCGAGTTGAATGTGATCATATGCGGCTCGGTTCTCTTGTCGCTCTGTATATCTTCGTTGCACGCTTCAATCTACCCAACGTGTTGCTTTCAAGCGTTGCGGGTGGCCTCCAAAGGCTAAACGGGGGTGACACCCCTTTCACCAACACCTGCATGGTACTTCTTCGACGGGTCGTGCCGACTAACGCGCTCTCGCGTGCGTTCAATATCTAGTCTCATGTGTCGCGGGCTTTACCTGGAGTTGGAAACACGACTTGCAATGTAGCGGCCACTCACTCCGGAAGATCCTGCCAGGTCGCACCCCGCGCCTCCACCCCCTGCAACGATAACCTGTTCATGTCTTCCTCTCTCACTTGCATTACCACGGGGGTCATGTCCGACATCGCTTTCTTCAGTGTTGTTGAAGAAGGCGATGCCCGACATGACGCCTGTGGTAATCCAAGTGAGATAGCTGGGCACGGATGTCTGTATATCGGTGGCGTTCCCACATCTCGCAGTCTGTAGCGAGGCCGGTGTGTGGAGCTTGGGTATTGCATGCGCAACTCTAGTGCTTCAGGAACCCTTGCAAATCAAATTAGGTCGAGGTTTCCGTCGGCCTTGATATTCACGCAAAGGACAGGTCGAGTCACCACGACGAGCCGTGATGACCGTCACAGTTTTTAAGCAAACGCCCAAGCACCTTCGTGGTTGCATCTGTGTACTTGAGCAAGTACAGGGTTGACCATATGTCGCAGAACCTACCGTATGTCTTTTCACCGTCGTCCTGACAGACTGGCCAAGAGCACTGATAGTTAATTCGTCCTTGCAAACATTTCACCCCTACCATCCCCGCAAACACGCACAACCTCCTCTGCCACCATTGTTGTCGTGACGCTGTTACGTAGACCTGGTGACATTTTCGCTGAAATGTACCCGTCGAAACTCTCCCGACACGTTCAGCTGTCGTCAACGAGAGAATCGAAGGGACACACCTTAACGGTTCCGATGTTGTCTGACGGGCAAGCGCTGCCTGGGGTGGAGGTGCTCCTGAAGGAGATGCGGGTTGCATTCGGTTGTTGTTTTTTCTGTCACCGCCGCCTTCGTCGTCGTTTCTGTTAGAAACAGCACGGGTATCAATCTCGGTTTTGCCGATTTTGAGCAAGAGGGCAAAAACAAATCGCCTCGTCATCTCGGCGTAACATGGATATCCCTTGCTGCCGCGTGCCGCATTTGACCTGTGCAACAACAATCTCCGGCTCTACGGATGTTCGACACGAATAGTGGCCTCCCCGGGTGCCACGTGGCTCGCCCGGGTATCATTCTGCCCGGTAGCGCTGTTCGACATATAACTTTACCTGCGAATTGTTTTTCGTCCGGTGTGCCTTGTTCGCTAGGTTTCTCTGGTCCGCTGTATTCGTTGATTTGTTTTGTACGTGCTCTTCGTTTCTCTAGATGGTTACTGGTGGGTCAATTGTTGTGTAGATTCGGGGATCAGAGGAGGCACACAGGTGGAGGAGCACTCGCTTTAATCAGTTTGCAGAAGCTCCGTGTGCTCAACGGAGAGACTCCCTTGGGTCACGCTGGCCACTTCTCGTGGGCGAGGTGTTGCGCGGTGGACTAGACGCGTACGTACGCGATATGACGGCAACCCCGGAAATGCTAGCGTCGACTGCATACATCCTGGGAGATGACGGACCCTGCTTGTCAATCCATCACGTAGGGTCCAGTTCCACTTTTTCCTACTGACACGGCCAGTGGTTGGAGATGCTGCGGCAATCCACGTAAGGGAGCACCGCTCTGTCGGAGGCGATCATGGCAGCCCAGGCGACCGAACACGCCTGCTTTGCCATCCCCAGTCATCTCCTTGACCAGGTA
>FN649741.1:3133470-3156190 GCA_000310025.1 Ectocarpus siliculosus
CCAGTGTATATGTGGTGAGTGATGTCCACGTGGGTTCCAGATGTTCGATATAAGAAAAAATTTCAAAAAGGCGACTGTACGACAGAATCAACGCGACCTTGGTTGGCACACATTTCTTGTTGAATTCGGTGACTTTGTCGGTCGGCGACAGTACGACAGGATCAAGGCGTGGTCAGCACACGTTACTCATGAGACGTCCTCAAGGTTTTGCTCACAGCGACACATGTCGACCTCTGATCTGGTGTGGTACCTCGATCTTGCCGAGTAATGTTCTCTGTTGAAAGGACGGTGCTGTTGGGCTGATGGCGATGTACGCCGGCAAGGCGTTCGTTGTCGCTGGAGTGGTGGTTGGTGCGGGTTGCTACCCGCAACCTTTTAATTAAGACAGGGTCTGGTGTTGACCGGACGGGTCGCATTCCTCTCGCATGTTTTATGGGCTTGCCACACGCAAATGGCAAAAGATTGGCGTCATCCAACCAAACAGGTTGTTACTCACCAACACCCAACCAGTGAGCACACGAAGAAAGTGAGTGCGGCACCGCTGCCGACCAATGGTGGGGGAGGCAAGTAATCATCTGGTATGGTTGTGCGCAGCAGTCGACTTGAGCCAAGGCGTGGCTGCCAGCACAATCAATCCGCGAAGAATACCAGCTCCAGATCAAATGTTGGACAGGCGCTCAGGACAAGGGTTACGCATAGGGAGTCAAGACGATACGTACTCCCTAAAACCAATCGAAGATTAGAAACATCAACATGTTCCAATGGTGATCTCTTGCACAGAATAGTCATATCGATGTATATACACCCCTCGTGAAGACCAATGAGGCGTTGTGCCACCCTTCACGCCGTACTTTTGTTCTCGTACCCAGGAAGGAGGCGTTTCACTATTTAGGCCGGCATCCTCCTAGGCACCCCCCCGCCTTGAACACTGCAGCAATTGTTCCAACAAAATAATGGGAAAAGCAAAGAGACCCCCCGATGTCCCCGTCCCAATACATATGTACACTCAGCGGATCAACTCAATAC
The DNA here is from genome assembly GCA_000310025.1 of Ectocarpus siliculosus. NCBI lineage: Eukaryota > Phaeophyceae > Ectocarpales > Ectocarpaceae > Ectocarpus > Ectocarpus siliculosus. The sequence goes on from FN649741.1 coordinate 3,134,497, forward strand.
GAATGGAGGATTTGCGCTCGGCCTCAAGTTTCCGCATGCTCGTAAAATTACTGCGTTGCGGTTTCAGGCAGTTCACATCGACGGCAGCCTAGACTGCCAAGCAAAAGTGTGTAGAAGAACACAACAAAAAGTCTGCAATACGGGGAACCACTGAAACTTGTGTATCCCTTTTTGAGACCACAAAACCACCACGACCGTACCAAAAATACCCGGGTGACGACTAAACCTCAAAACCAAACCCACCGGTTGACAGGAGGGGGTGGAGGGGGGGGCAGGGTATTGCCCCATCGCGCCGCACAAATACACGTCTTCAGGTTTCCCAAGCGGGTCTGCTGATGCCAGTAGTGGCAAACGCTACGTTCAAGCGGGCATCAACTCAATCGGAACCGTCGCGCTTCGTGATCGTTGGAAACACGCTTGGTACGGTAGTGGCATTTGACAAAATTCGGCACGTAGATACCTTCGCGCGCTGTTGGAGCGCACATCTTGTCTACGCACAATCCGCAACCCCGTTGGAGAGCACAACACGCTAGCGATGAAGACAATGAAGAAGCAGGGAATAGAGGGAGTGAGGCACTTGGCGAGCATCTCTCTCAACCTCCGTTCATACCGCCCGATCCGGTAACGAAAGTACTGCTTACTAGGACAAGAGTGCGCTGCGCAGCCGCGTTCTCCACTCGGCGTCAAACCCGATGGAGTCGAGGTAGTCGTCGATCGACCCGTACTTCACCTGACAGCCGTGCCGGGAGGGTAACGTGCGACAGATGCGGACAAAAAACGGGTGCGGGTGTGAACACTAGGCTGTGCGGCGAACTCCGGAGATTCCGCGGCGGCGACGGGATCATATCGAATAGCTGCTTTCATCCTCTCTGCGGCACTTTTTATTCCGGGGTGCGGCACGCTGTCCACAATTATCGCTCTGCGGGCTCTTGGTATTACGATTGGCGACGAAAGCACCCAACATCAACGGCAACGGCCAGCAACCCACCCGAATGAAGCGCAGGACCCCCTCCATGACGTGGGGCGGAGCACCCAAAAATGTGTCTGGATCCAAGTCTTGCTGCAATACCGGCATTGTCGGCACGGCCAGAAATCGACATTGCCGAGAAAAAATGGAGCACGAAATGAAAACCCGCACGGCAGTTGAGGCATCACATGATCGTGGAGTGGTTTGAGTCGGAAAATAGACTGCACCGCGAGAAGTAGCGCACGTAGAAGCGGGTGTGACCAAACGCCCAAACAAAAAACCACACAACCAACAGACACCAAACAAAAAAACACAGAACAAAAGGCAGCGTCACATTTTCAGCAAGGCGTGCATGGTCCCTCGATCGATTGGCCAAAAGACCGCACCACACACAAAGCGGCGATGTCTTACACACGAATCGTGTTGGTGCGCAGGTCGGCGTATCGCTTTGTTCAGAGCTTCTTGTGGCAAATATTGCAGCTTCCTCATCAAACTGCGTCGATGACGCCAGCAAAGACCGACGCGGGAACCACTTCTAGGACTATGACACACTTCTTTGCTCCGCGGCCGATAAGAAACACTGAAGCGTTCGGCGCTCGCGTATTACACTCGTTGTCCATCCGATTGCGTGTTGTCACGTTGTCACGTTGTCACGCTTGAAGATCGCGCACACGCAACACCATGGTCTAGAAAACAAATTAACAAACCTGCGCAAGCGCTCCAACCATGGCATCTCTGTCGGCGAGCTGCTTGTAGGCACTGTCAGACTTAGCGTAGTCATCCACAATCGCCTCATCCGGCACGCCGAGAACGGCCAGCGTTAACGCTACCACCAGCCCCGTGCGGTCCTTCCCTGTATGTGTGCATGCCGGTGCACACAGTGGTCAGCACAAGGTTCATGGGAGGAGGAAAAGATCCCCCCGCCACGGTTTCGAGAAATCGCGAAATCCGGGCGCTCGTAGTTTGTCGTGCTGGCGTCTGGCGGAGTCGATGCTGCCGCGGTTATGGCCAACGCCATTCAGACCGCGCCCTTGCTACTGCCACTCGCGGTGAATTTGTAGCCGGCCGCCCCGGTGGTCTAGTGGTATCCTTGAGAACCGCTTGTCGCAAAGGTCGTGAGTTCGAATCCCCATCGGATGCAAAATTTACAAAAAATTGCGGGTGAAAGCGAAACATAGCTGAAAAAGCTCTCGTGAGTACCAAACTTCGACGTTAGCACCGTTGACGAGGGAAAGGGACCGCTGGACCCTTCTCGCGATAAAAACAAAATTCAGCACGCACCGCAGGAGGAAGGGGGGCACGAAAAACATAAAAAGAACAAAAAAGGCCGGGTGTATACCCCCTCCTGTGTGACCCTGTATGGTTGTAGTTGTACGAAAAAATACACTGAAAGTGTAGTGCACGTCTCACCACGAAGAATGGGGTCGCCATAATAATAGGACGAAAACACAACACGCACACACACACACCTATGCTCAGCAACGTGCATGTATCGCTGACATGGCTGTAACACACCTGCGGTGCAGTACAGGGCAACGGGATGGTGTTCCTTCGACGCCAGCAGACGCAGCACGCGGTTAATCCCGTCCCCCGAGTACTGCAGGAGCAACTGGCATCAATCAACCAAGAACAAAACCGAGCAGAAACGGGACGTGACCAGATGGCAAAACGAATCACATGAACAGCAAAGCATTAGCAGCAGCGTTCACCCGCAGCCTTCTCTCGTGCGGCCACACGCCGGCAACAATAGTGCCCGTGGGTACGACCTGCCCACTCAGGACAAGCCGGTGAGGAAAAGCGGAGGATTTGCGAGGTTCGAAACAAAAAGATACGTGCCGTTTGTTAATCCGGCAGGCGCTCAAAGGGGTGGTAGGCTTCTGTGGATGTAGGTCAACACATAATTGATGCAGGTGAACACATGGTTGAACACGATCTTTTGTGTCCCGCAGTGCAATCTGTCCCTATTTTTGTACCTCGTTGAGGAGCACCAAGCCGCCGGCGTTGATCTCTCGCAAAAATATGCCGCGCGCCTTCTGCGTGCAACGACGGGATACCATCGTTGCTGGGGCGAGCGCCAGAACTGCTGCCTGCGACATAACAGAAAAATAAACAGATCACGACAACTTTAGCTACAAACCGAGATCAACGGGAGTGGCGCGGAGGTGTTAACCCCTTTGGGTCTAGGCTGGACTGTCAGATTTTTTTTTTTGCGCCAACTTGGCGCCAAAAAAAAAAAATGAGAGCGAGAGCGAGCGGGAGAGAGAGAAGTGCAGAGAAAGAGACCAGTGTACTTCTGCACACGCAACAGCTATCTCCACCTGTAGGCCATGAGAGAAGCCGGCGACAGGGTGGTGGCCACAGACAGGGTCGTAGAAGGGTTGGTGGGTGGTCGCGCTACGGTCAGTAGGGCAGGTTAGCTGTGTAGCCTTTGAAATGATCAGTCGTCTAGCTGCCTCAACTAGTCTATTTTCGGTATATTGTAAATGATCAGTCCAGAGAGGGCAAAATGATCAGTGAAGACCCATAGCTGGTATTTGTACTTCTGTACTTCTCTGTTCTCTGTCCCCCCCCGAAATGTGCCCTGCCAACTCTCTAGAGCTCCTGTGTTTTTCAAACAACAAGCACATCCACCAGCACACACCTGTACCTCGTGGTTTCCTAGGTTCGGGCGAGGGTGGTATGTGTGGCGCTACGAGTGTGGATGTGTTGCTGATATGTTTTACTCGTCTACAGCAGTAGTAGTAGTGTTGTTGTAGCGTTCGTTGTAGCTGTTGACACAATGACTGCTGGATCTTGGGAACGATTTTCAAATTGTTGGGAACCACGATATCCTCGATATCTGGGCTTCGGCAGGGACTGCAATACCCCTCCCTTTTGCTGTCCTCTGCTCTTTGCAGCAGTGGCTTCCTACGTTCGGGCGAGTGTATGTGTGGTGCTTCGAAAGAACACATATATGTATGTATGTATGTACTGTATGCACACACGCGTTCATTGACATGTGCATACGTTGAGAGATTCATGATTTGGCATTGATTGGCCCCATTCCCATTCCCGAGACCTTGATGTTACCCGCTGTCACTGAAGTCTCTTCATTGGTCAGCCGGTTAGCGTGGATGCTAATAATCTAGACACACCTACCCTATGGACTTGCCAATACACGGCGCGAAGGGCTGCAGGGCGGCAACTCCACGACTTGCCACTACACCAGCATTTGCAAATGATCAATCAATGATCAGTGAGAACGCCTGAAGACTCAAAAGGGTTAAGGGCACCTCACCCATCCAGCCTAGGAATGTCATCAGCAGTAGAACTCCTGAAAAAGCAAGGTGCTTCTGCTCACCCCACGGGTCCGGATCTCTCCACATTTGGGGATGGTGAAAAGACATCAAACAGCATCCTGTACGCGAACCGCGAACAGCGTATGGTAGCACAAAGATTGACGCACGGACCTTGTGCCGCCTGCGCAATCTCTGGAAGACCCCCTTCTTGTAGATGCTCTCATCGATCAGAGAGACGAAGTATCTCCTCTTCTTCTCTGATCCCCCGCCGTTATGTCCCTCCACAACCACCCCCTCCTCCGCTCCCCCCGCTCCTGCTGATGCTCCCCCTACTTTGCCTTGTACCGGTAGGGCGTCGTTGCTTTCCCCTTGGATCGCCTCGTCCCACGCGGGCCCCTGCGACACCCCCGTGCCACTGTGGTCACCCCCTCCGACGTTGACGAACCCCTCGTAGACATCGCCGTGGATCAGCTCGTCGTGACCCAGCTCGGTCGCGCTTCGGAGGTCCACCTACGACACCACCCGGCACGCAGCGGAAAACAAGGGAAAATAAAAAACGGGGACCAAGACTTAAAGAATGTTGTATCCGTCGGTTATCGTATGCGCTGGTGTGAATTGCGGGCCACTTCTCGCCGGTCGTGCGACGTGATACGGCCGCCTGAGGACCACATAACACCGGGTGCCACTAGAGGCCACACAGCGACCCTACGGTGAGCAGACAAACGTGCTTCTATCTCGTTTCGACGTCACAAAGCGTTCAGCGCAGCGGATTTATTGCTCTCATGGAAGTGTGTGTAATTCATCTTTCATGCCAGACCCCGTCGCAGGCACAGCACTATATGCCCCACCGATTGCAGAACTTCTCTTCGCCTCCTTGAAAGATGAAACGTGCTACTGTGACGTGTTATGTGTGTTGTTGTCTCCTCCCGGCCGCGTGTCCACGTAGGCATGAATCGAATCTAGCGTCACGCCCCGACGTAGTTCAGTTGGCCGTGCTAAGCGCTGAGAGTCGTGAGCACGTTGTGCGGCGCCCACCCCCTCCTCCCGCCCCCTCTTCCCGCCCCCTCCTCCCGCTACAAAACCGGCCACAGGGCAAGGAAGACACCTCCTTCTATGCTCACCAGAGTTCGCAAGCCGGTGCTGTCTCTGAGTGTCTTTGCGTCCCTCTCCGTCGCAGCGGACAAGTGCCCCGTGCGAAAAACGCGCCCCGCAACGATACCGTACCCTTCCACCGAACTCAGGTCCCTGATGTTCTGCACCCCCTCCAAAACGAAAGGGTCCCGTTCCCTAGCAACATCCGCTGCCGCTGCCGTTGCGGAACACTTCAAGGTGCGGGCGCCCCCTCCACTTCCCCTTCCACCCTCATTGCTGCTGCCGCCGCCGCTACAACCACCACCTTTTCTGAAATTCCCATCTGAAGGCGATGATGACGCCGCTGCTTTCAGACGAGAAAACAAGGATGAACCGATATCGCGTCCGTGCCGCAGCTGTACGGATAAACGGTGACGGCCGCCGCCTGCGTCTACGCCCGGGCCAACGTTGCTGTTGATGTCATTGTTGTTGCTTGTGGAGCGGTGGTGATGATGAGCGTAGTCCAAAGACCGGTTCGTTATCGGAGGCAAGAAAGCCAGCGACGCAGCGCCGGAAGTCGCGTGAATAGCAAGCGTGGTGTAGACGACGCAGACAGCCTTGTTGGTGAAGGAGCAGCCCGGGGATACTCGCTTCGGGAGGCGCTGCGGCATCTGTTTGGCGGGCGCGGGGTGGGGGTGGGGGGGTGGGGGGGGTATACGACGGGCCGGGTGCCCTCTTTGGATCACGATGGTGAACGATGGCTAGCGTTAGAAGATCAGTATGCGCACAAGAAACAGCCGCACAGCGAACGCTGCAGTGCCGAGTGATACACCAGCACGGAGGGTGAGCGATGACAGATCATATCCTGAAGGAAAGGTGGTGGGAGACGAAGCCCAACCTAAATGGCTTCCAGAGGCGCTTCCCTCAGGAACCAAGAGCAAACACGATCACCCCGAACTAGATTATCGGGGCCCGTGGATGCCATCGACAACAGCGAGGACTAGCCTTAATGGGTGTAATGTGGGGTGCGGCACCGTAGGGGCTATGTAGGCTGGGAAGATGCTCGGAAGCGGAAAGCAAGTGTCAACGGATGCACAGCCCGGAACGGTTTCTGTGGGGATTGAAATAGATACCAAACGACCGTTGTGACGCTGCTGCAGCGGAAAGCAAGTGTCAACGGATGCACAGCCCGGAACGGTTTCTGTGGGGATTGAAATAGATACCAAACGACCGTTGTGACGCTGCTGTTTAGACACTTTTGTTCGGTAGTAAAGCAGTACAAAATCCGGCCTATGTAATCGCCCCATGGACAGATCGCTGAACCCTGTTCGCGACAACAAGCCAAGGCAAGGATCTGCGATGAAAATTAAAATTCCAAAATTTGGCAGATGCACTCCATGAAGGACACGAAATGTTATATGCAAGGTGCGCAGAATGCGCTGCAAGGTGCGCAGAATGCGCAGGTGGAATACGAAAGAAGGAGAAACGATGGACATGCATCGTAATATGCACATGCTCGAGTTCTTCATATGGAGAGCCTGTAACGATAGTGATGCCTTGGTACGCGTCGTTTGCGTAACACTGGACGCAACACCGCACAGCAGTCCACCCAGCTTGTGCCCTCCACTCTGGCAACGCGGAGGATGGGAGTGGAACTGCACGGCGATATCGTGCGATGTATGCTAGAAGGTTGTAACACAAACAGCGGCCGCCGACACCAGCGAAGCAGCCTTCAATTGCAAATGTATCTCCTGGTACATACGTGCATACTGCTTTAGCTTCGTTAGGACGCGGTGGAGAAGAAACATTCAAAGCCCTGCAATCGGAAAAAAAGCGGAACAAGAGACAAGACAACGCCCACACTACACCTGCCTGATGCATGCGAGCCTCAACATAAGCAAAAACATCGGCCAGCGACAGTCGACCAGCTCTGTTAACCTCTAGTAACAGTCAGTGCATGTGTGTGCGAGTCTTACGGCAGACAGCATCCATGTCCTTGAAATCACCAACACATCATCGCTCCCTACACCTCCTGTCAAAGCAACACTTGGCGGACGAGTTGGAGGGACACACCTAATTGGCGACTGACCACAACTGCTATAATTAGCAGGCCACGGTCATCTCCTACCTTGTCCGCAGCTGCAGGCTTCCGGCACGTGCGTCGAAGGGGTATGCCTCTCTCCGTTGGTCGTACGAAGCGCGAAGTACCACGTCCCCAACGACAGCAGCAGAGAGGAGAGAGGAGGAGGAGACCAGATCTCCCATTATTTCCCATGGAGTTCCATCGCGTGTTTTATCGGAGATCTCTGAAACGCCTGAAGCTACGGGACTGTCGAGATGTAGCACAGCAATTCAACAAATCAGATCACTTGTGCTACATCATATCTCTCCGCAGTCCCGTGCAAGCTTGGGCTGGATGAGATAGCACGCGTGGATGAGATAGTGGAGTCGCGGTACCCGTCTGATCAAAAACCGCGAGAAGCAACCAAAACCCCGGTTGCTGCGAGCAACCAAATACAGCAGTTTAGATGGAAGAAGTCGACGAGCTCGTGCCGCATCCAGACAGTAATGGGCTGTTGAACCTTACGCACAGGGCTTGGGTGCTGTTAGACAGCGTAATATGGACCATGTAAGCTCTCTCGTTTGTTTTGAAGAAAAGGGCATCAGCTGATTTGATCCATCCTCCGATTCCTTCATATCTACATAGTCAGTTACCAAGCAGGAGCCCCACGTAAAATCACTCGTTATGAGCAATCGCTCTGTGCTGACCTTGCTGAGCTTTGACGACCTGCTCTTGAACATGTGCCTTTTGCTGCTCCTAACACGCGTTTGTGCGGGGAATATTCTAACGGGGGCAGGAAACGAGAGCTGATTGTTCTCAACGTCTCTTTCAACAACATCGAGTACCTCCCTCCTGAGCTAGGCGACCTCGTTCTTCTGAAGTGAGCACCAAACGTGAACAAATAAACACGTACGGTAGCATTGACGGTGGTAGTCGGCAGCTCTCAGCAGGTAGAACCGCCAACACGTCTGTACGCTATGACACATCTATATCCAAAACCATCATACGTGAAGACGAAGTTTTCCCTGCGATGCATTGCTGTTCTCTTCTCGCTCAACGTCTCCAAGGTTGAAGCTGAAGCAATTCTCGGCTACGATCGGTGCTCCATGATGTATCTGTACGCTGCCCCCCCGTTGTTTGTTCTGTCTCAGAGAGTTAGATATATCATGTAACAAACTGGAGGCATTGCCTCCCGAGGTGGGAAAGTGCATTCGGTTGCGGAAGCTAAAAGCAAACGGCAACTACGTGGAAGGAATCCCGGCCGAGCTTGGACATTGCTCTCTACTTGAGGTACGGAGAGACAGAGAGGCATCTGATCAGAATTTCGGGACACAAGTTGGCTTGTGACCACGGAAGGCATCCGCGTCAGTTGGACCAGTACAGACATTAGAAGGTACTGAGTGGAGACCGGAACGGTTTTATTGTGAAGACAACAACAATCTCGAGAGGTGTTTCCCTGGAGCAGGTCGTGATTTTTCTGCACCTTTGCACCCCGCAAAAGAGCTATTTGTTTCTGGGTGAATCGCAACTATTTCAATACGTGACGTCGACATCATTATTTTATGACGACGAGACTACTGAATTATGTGTATATCCGAAATGTATTCCACTGTCTGACAAACTAAGAAACCCAGACACCTACGCTACAGTTGTTGCAGATGATCTTACTTTTGATAAACACATTCTACATGCAACCCTCGCTATCCATACCGCATGCAATATTTTCGTTTGAACCTTAACCTGTTTTGTACTCGTACAGGAGTTGATCTTGTCCGAGAATAAACTGGAGGAAATTCCCGAATCTCTGGCTAATCTCAAGGCCCTACGAGTCCTCCGGCTACAAAATAACCGGCTCAAGACCCTTCCGTACGCGCTCGGAGCGGTAATTACCCTGGAGGAGCTCGATTGCGCGGGAAACGCGGACCTGGACGTAGTCCCGGCGGCGTTGCATAGTGACACGGCGATGATCCTCTGGGTTTGCCGCTTGCATAAAGGTTTGTCAAGCAGCGGAGCTCTGCTGGCCTCAGTTAGACGTTTCTCTTTATCGAGCGTACACATGATTCATGCAACCACAAGGAGACGCGAAAGGACTCGAAGGGTAGAGGACACGTCCGTGGAAGAGAGGTGATCATCTCATACTGCATTCGTGTGCACACGAACGGCAGGAGGGGTCATGCCGCACTTTTCATATATTATCCAAGTGCTTGAATCTGTGGTCGAATGATCTCAGTACAGCCAAGAAGAACGATGCAGTCGATCACCTATGGGTATATAGGCTTTTATCGGTTACACCCAAAGCTTTGGTGCATGAAAACATACTTTTGGGGGGATAGAAACCTGATTGAATGGGCGTTTGGGGAAGAGGCGGCGAAATTCGACCGGGTACACCTTTGCCGTCCGTTGGTTAAGCAGATAAAAGAAAGGCTGAACCTTCGATACGTTTTGGAGGAGAAGCTGTACATCGACTCAGTTGGAGATATGCTTGTGGCCAGTGGACGAGAGAGTACTATTCCCCCCAGCCCGACGCTTGAAACCAATGGTATTTCTACCGCCATTGTGCGTGTGCCCTCAACACCCAGACCACGCGGAGGATGCTGAGCAACTCCAGCGCCTGAACGACGCGTTGGAAAACAAGGCCCAGAAGATAGAAGAGACAAAGCTCCGATTAAAGGTGACTATGACGTAGACGTGTGCAGAGCAGCATCTTGCCCCCTCTGCCGCAGCTCATCTAAGGCTTCGCAACCTCGAACTGTTTTCGCTAGGCATCTTTGTCGCGCCGTTCGTCGCATACCGAAACTGCCAAGCGTGTTCTGGGAGCTGTTGGCGTACGCGCTCTCTCCTTTCTTTAAGGGGGGTGAGTCGGTGACGATGCTGGAATCAAATGCGCAGCTATGCCATCTCCTCCGCCGACGCCACCTGCCGAACGTACACCTCCAACACATGCGGAATCAGACATTCGTTCGTTGCAGTCCGTGGCAACGTAGGTTGTAGCAAACCGCTGTCGAAGAGGCGAGGCCTCCCTGCTTGCCCCTAACCCCGTTGGACAAGACACCAACTACGTCGGTCAAATGCCAACCTTGACGATGCGAAAGGCGGCCACTCAATACACCCGTCTCTCGGCCATCTCCCTGCCTGACTTTCTTGTCTCTGCTGTGCCTGTAGGAAGAGATTCGAATACTGCAGGAGCAGCGAAGGGCGCTGCTGAAGGAACGACCAGGGGCATACCTTGCGGCCAAACGAAAGGTATGCTCAAAGCGACCCCCTCCAAGCCAAAGTTCATGATAACATCGGCTATCGGATGCGGTGAAGGTGTTTGCATCTGCCCTTGGTCAGGCATCAGTGAGAAGAGCTCTCGTAAACTTTATCCCGCTGGAAAAACACATGGACGGGCTCACTCTACCTCTCGCAATGCTATTGAGCGTCATAGTCCGTGTGTGAATGGTCCTGTCACCCACACCACTGCTCACCTCTGTGGGGAAGCCCGATATTTTCCCAAACCAAATCCCCAATAGCGAATCAGCAGAGGACTATTTGAGTCGGCTTCGGGCGTTCAATCAGGGCTTAAAAAGCATATCGGAATCGGAGTTAACGCATGCATAACCTTTTCGTTGTCCCGGGAATGAAATTTACACCGACCCTCCCTCCGCCTTGACTGCTTCAAGCAACGAGCACCGCGTGTGTCCATCCGTCTGCGCTCAACCCTCGCCACTTTCACAGGTGGACGCGACCGTCTCGAAAGTTTGCAGCGTGTCGTGATAGAGAGAGGCACAAGAGCAAATTCTTGAGAGGGAGAACCGGCGTACGCGTTGACCAGGATGACTCTTCCTACGCCACAAGAGACGGCGCGATAGTGAATCTCGATCGTCACAAGAAAGACGATACCAATAAATCTCTTGGAGCATTGCGGAGGGCCACTTTTTGATCCCAGCTCCAATGCAGCTACGCGATTAGACTAGGTCGCCACAAGAAATATCACCAGGCCCTCGGAACGCGGGAGGACAAAGCCACCCCCCACTCAGCCAATCCAACGCGACCCACGCCTATTAGGAGGAACACGCCGCACCAAAGGATGGAAGAATCACATACGGGCGCATGAACACACATGAGCGGGCGCGTACCTTCAAATCCGACGGAAGCAACACTGACGCTGACCGCATCGCCAGTCTCCTGTGAAAAAAACTATTCGTGGATGCATCAGACCACCGACTGTTTATCTCACATCCGCCGACGCCACTCGGAACTCCAAACTCGCACCCAAAAACCAGGGAAGCGGTAGGCTATCAGTGCTCAACAGAAACCCAAAGTATGTGGTGGGTAGATACGTTGTTATTTTAATAGTTCTATACGCTGCCCTTGCCCCTTGCCGGTCTCGCCACATCACGAAGGGAAGGACGTGCGACGATGGTCTCGAAGGACGCTAGTGATTAGACTTCCACGACCACCGCCCCCTTCGGCGATATCTCGGGCGAGTATCACCTCAACCACCCAGGGGCTCTCGCGCGCCCAGCGCATTTCGACGTGACCCGTAAGGCTCGTGTTTTGGCGTAACGGGCGCACGCGCTACCGTCGGGGCTGGCGCTGCTCCCCCGTTCTTTCCGGCACGCGAACCTTGTCTTCCTCCGTGGCGTCGCCTATTCGTCTGGTCGATACACAGGCCAAGGCAAAGGCAAAACAACGGGGGAAGAAGTGCCAGACAAGCGTGAAGACGAGGGGGAGAACGCACGCACGCAACGGCCCACACCTACGCAGGCAGCCATCACAAGACGTGTTACAATACTCGTGTTCGTGTTGTACTCTACGACGAAAGCGGTTTGAGTGACAAACGACACTCGGAAGCGAGACGCTTGATCCGCGTCACCTGTAGATGTTGACCACGGTCGTCTTCCCGCTCTCGGTCATGGTCGTGTCGGCCTCGAACGCTTCGATCCACAAGTCTCCGTCAAAGTACTTGGTTGTTTCGTAGTATTTCCAGACAGGGCAGGGGCCCAACGGACACGATGCACACAGAAAAACCGACAGACGTGGAAGGTTGGTAAAGTACACAGAGAGGTAGACGGGCCGGCAGGCAGAAAGAAAGCGGGCCCGAACGCGCGAACAAACACCAAAGAAAATCACCCTGGGATCTGCCGTCGAGAAGGCGTCGAAAGACATCTTCGAACATACCCCCCTCCCTGCTTTCTTGAACTTCACGGGGCCACCTCGACGCACCAGTCATGAGCCCGTTTCATCGTGCGGTAGGTCACCAAGCACCAAAACTACCCGGAGGTGAACATAATTTTGGTGCATCTCCACGTATGGAGCTACGTGGAGTATGGGGCAAAAAAAGAGTGCGGTTGCGCTCAGAGCTCAACCCAAGCGTTCGCAAAAGAGAAAAACGTTCGGAGTGCAATCAGGCTAGGGGTCCACGTCCGGGCTTGTGGTACGGGGGAGTAGGTCAGGACCATCAGTAGTGGCTGGGGCAGAGTTTTGTGGTACTCCCGGTCACACCTGTACTTCGACGAAGCCGGCGTCGGCGTTGAAATTTGGCAGCGGAACTTTGAACCCGAATAGGTCGGCCTCGATCCTGTCGAACTCAAACGAGATCTTGCCTCGATCATCCATCTGCAAAAACAGCACATCGATGTTGGGTTGGGTTGCTTCACATTTTGCCGAGGGCGCTACCAGATTGCGGCGGCGTCACGAGTGAAATATGAGAAGAATAAACAACGCCGGAAGCGTTCAAAATTCAAGGCAGAAATATCGGTCGAAGAGCGACAGCGGTTTTGAAAAGTGGGAGACGATATCGTTATTAGTTTGGGGTTTCACGCACACAAAAAGTGAGAGAAGAGGAAGAGTAGGAAAGACCGCGGCATCGCGCATGCACCTACACCCACTCCCAGAGAGCACCACTCCTGACGGTGCCATGAAAATATCACAATATCAAAATATCCCCCTTGAACCCTCGAAGCGGGCCGGCCTGCTTCACGAGTCAAGGCGACCCGCCGTTCTCGCGTTCACGTATCTCGCTCTCACGTTATAATTAGTGACCGCACGTACGCTCTTCACGGCCCAAGACTTGTAGAAGCGGAGGACGTTGTCGAGCCGCCCCCCGCCGGCCCCGTCGTAGATGTAGTTGTAGACGTCGCTTGTGGGCGGCAGGAACTGTTCTCGAGTCAAGCGAGGGTCGAATCCCAAACGAGCACGTGTCGCGGCGAGGTTTTGGCGTGGGAAAAAGAAAACGGAATTATTCATGACGAGTCTAGCTTGCTCGAAAGCCGGTCACGAGGAAACGCAGAACACATAATAAGATGTTGGACAATACAACCAACACAGCTCCGAGGCATCGGCTTGTCAAGGATAGACACTGCTGTGTTCGAAAAGCACGCGCTGCTGCGGTGGGCGAAGCCGAAGCATCCCGGGGCACGTGGTGCTGTGTTTTGTGGGCACATGCATCTCTGAAATTATCGGGGCGAGCGCAGAGTTGGCTTGACTCGAACGAGGCTGACCTTATAGCGTTCCTCCGTCGAGAAGTCCAGCTTCCACTTGCCTTTCATTATGTCGCCCTGGCACAGCTAAGAAGGCGCACGCGATTGAAACAGGGGGTGTGATTGGAGAGAGCCGTGACAAAACAAAAGGATCGGCGCAATTACGTCGCGCTGGAGGAGACTCAGCAACACCAACACGAATCATGCCGAGACAATGCTCTAAAACTCGACGCCCTTCGTTACCGGAAGAGTCGCCGCCATGTATTCATGTTGCCATGGCGTCTCGCAGGGATGGTGGCTGCGTGACAGATCTACACATAAGCTTGGGCGGTGCTTCGGCTCACATGTGTTGTGCGCTCGTGTGGGGCGACGCTGCACATACCTTCGAGATGTCTTGGGGCATCTTCTTGACGGACAAAAGCGCTTGCGTCAACTGCAGAATCTCCACCTTTGTCGGGAGCACAGACGACATGCGCAGCAGGGGGTGTTCGGCGCCAGCATTGCAAAGAGGGGATGCGATGACAAGGTGCGCGCCAGCGGGAAATGTAGTGGGCGAGCGGGTGACACCGGGGAGGGAAACGAACGAAATGGTGACCAAGAACACGGGGGTTCTCCGAATGTAGGTATGCTTTCACACATGTTGGTCCATACCATCTCTGACCAGGAAGAGCAAAAAAGGGGCATGGTGCCGCAAAGGTACAAGAGCAAAGAACTGTCCCTTGAGCTACCCCATGCATAACCCCTCGTTCGCGGCTGGCAATTGTCGATGCTTCTTGGGTTACATGCCTTGTGGCAGACACTTGCCAAAGATAGTCTCGGGGGGACTCTGTTATATTTCCTTTCTTGTACCGCCCCCTGCTCTAAGCTACTCTAGGGAATATTTTGTTTGTCTGGGGTGGTGGGGTATCAGCACTCACCGAGTCCGGGCTCGGGAGTCGTTGTGCCCTGCGGGATTGCACTCCGGCAGCAAAACGAACATCCCCCGGCAAAATGAAGTAGGTGGTGTTTGGCAATGTTAGCGCTGATGGAAGCATTCTTTTTGCGAGAGTGCACCGTGCAAGGAGACCGCGGGTAGCATGTACAACGGCCATGTTTTTTTCGGAACAAATCGCCTGGGGTTCTCTCCTCCCGGGTTGTTCTTTCCGTGTTCATATCCAATGCGGCTTCCTGACCTACCCTTAGGAATGACCAACACGCGCACGGTTGTGGTCGACCTCTGGCGTTGGCTTCCCTCGCGCAGGGCAAAACTCGCGCCCCTTTGTCCTAACCTCCTTCCAGGGAAACCCCAGCGCTGTTACGGTAGCCTAATGGGCATGATGCTCACGGCTTCCCGCACGGAACGGCACCGCCGTGTATCCGAGACATTTTGCTGCCACAATCGCTCCAAAACGTTACCCACCCCGGTAGATGCAGACGAAACCAGAACTTATCAGGCGAGAAATCAGGCGCTTCCTCACAATTTGATCCTCTGCCAGCATCTTGTAGAAAATGTTGTTCTTATCCATGGTTTCGAATATAACTCGAAGCTCCTGTCGCTCAAAGTCCACCGCGAGACGCTCGGACCCAGGTTCATCTTCAGCCGTAGTGTCTATGAAGTCGTCCGGCGGAGCTCCCCCCATCTTCGCCATAGCGGAGGAGCTGCTGGCATGCCAGCGCCGAGGGCTCGGCCTCTGCCGGGTTTGGGGGGGGGGGGGGGCAGCACAAGTTGCGGAGCACTTTCCTTACCCCACTCGTTGCGGCCTGTTTGCCGATGAAGTACCTTTGCCTTCAAACTCGAAGGCTATTCTTGCGAACGGTAAACCGACTACATTGTGATCCCGGCCATGCTATCCCGTTGTGCCCAACGGGGCCATTGCTTCCATCATCACTGCGCCATACAGAGGTTTTGCATCAGAACGAGAAACATTTCAATTGTGGTCGCAGCCTAGAACCCGCGAACAGCTTGTGTTCCGTGCGTTTGTTTTGGTCTGGAGGATCGTTGTGTAGGTCGAGGCAACGCGGCCATTGCTGGCTAGAGAGGTGCCGCACAGCTGCCTCGAGAGGAACTTGACGCGTTTGGAGGGAGAGCAGGAACAAAGGTCGCCACCCAGCGCTTGGCGATACGCCTGATGACACGAAAGTAGATATATATGAGGCTCAGGGGTTTGCCTTGGTTGGATCGCCATCACGAGGATCACAGTCATCACGAACGCCGAACAGCAGCAGCCCCAGATTGATCGGCGGGGAAGCCACGATATTGGTAGAAACCAGCAAGCACAAGAAAACCAACAATTTCGCCGAATCGGGCTGATATCGAGTTATTCAGCGCGTGAATGTCTCGAAGACGCAACACCAGCTCTATTTTGTCGACCACGTTGGCATCGCTGTGCTTATACAAACCCATCTATTTTGCAAAGGTAGACGCGTGCGATGGAAACAAACGGGACGATTTTCAATTGATGAATCCCTTCGCGAAAGACACGTGGATTTTGTAGCCCATACGTATGTAGTCGACACCGTTGGCTGCAACAGGGGTGCTGTGGATGGGCGGCGCCTATTTGATCTTATTCGATAAAGGCGAATCATTGACAACAGCAACAGCAACACTAGACTACTTGAACACAGCGCTGGCTGTTCAAGTAGTCTAATGCGTCGCCTTTATCGAACAAAAAACGCAAGCAAGGCGGCAGACCGGAGGTCGGAGTCGGGAGGGTTGGTGATGTGTGCGGGTGGGTGCGTGACTTGGTTTTCAAAGACGCAGAGGTGCATGACGCTTTCCACAACGGAAGCAGAGCATGTGGCAATCGCCGACGTCTTGAAGGAAGTGTCGTTCATGAGGCATGTTAGGCGTTTAATATATTTTGCCAGTTGCCGGTATGCCGTGCATGTCCGGTCTTGGAGGATAATCAGGGAGCGATTCAGATTGCGCACAACCTGGTCACAAACTCCAACTCGAAGCACATCGATATACGGCATCACATTGTCAGGGAGCTGGTAGGCAGGGAGGAGATTTCGATCACTCGTGTGACGTCGCAGTTTCAACATGCAGATTTCTTGGCGACGGCGATTAACGAGGAGTCCTTTGCGTTGCACTGCGGCGACTTTTGTAATTAATTTGCAGTGAAGGAAGTGTTTTGGGGTCGAATCGTGTTCTATCGTGGAGGGAGAGAGAGGGGGGGGGGCAGGGAGAGAGAGAATGAGCGAGAGAGAGAGAGAGAGAGAGAGAGAAAGAGAGTTCGGTGGAGATGTACCACCATGTTTTTGGTGGTTATGTTTGGGATTGTTCTTTATTGTTTTGGAGGAGTTCGTACCCAAGAGAGTACTATTGATTTTCGCCGAAGCAGGAGGGTATTCGATATACTCGTAGCATGGCATGAAGGCAAGATGAAGGGTGATATCTTGGGTACAAGTATACAGTACATCTACGGAGATTGCAGTGACGAGGTGCGGAGGAACGGGAAGTTTCGCGATATTTTCCTGAAGGAGTGTCATGGTGTAGATTCATGGAGATTCGTTTTGGTGTTTGAGCGTGTGGCGCGACTTGGTGCCGTGATTTACTGACGAGCTCAAGCACGCCTCCCAATAATACAACGAATTTTCCCCATCTACCGCCCGTCATGGACGACCTGCGTTCCACTCCAAGCACCCAGAACTGGGCCACCTGGTTTACAGCTTCGAATTTACGAAATCATACCGCTTGCGCACCCAAATCACTTGACAGGAGAGTAGTCGTACTGTCGAAGCAAGTGCAGTCACAGATAGATTTACAGCACCGTCCTTTATGCTACGCTGTGGTTGCGAATGTTCTACTGTAGTCCAAGGACGAATAGAGCCAGCACAGGCAGAGGAGGATCCGAGGCCAAAAAGGGGGATGACGTCGACTCTTGATGTATGCATATGCAACACAAAGCTGCACGGTCTGTACCGTTGGCTAAACATGTCTGTCTACACCTCGTAGACCGGTTTTCAATGCCCGATTACGCCATGACGACGACGGTGCTACACCCAAATGGTATGTTTTCGGAAGGCTCTGCGCTGACGCCTTGTTTCGTTGCCGAACTACCCTGGGGTACTCAGCAGTAGTCTATGCTATGCTATTCCATACTGGCTTCAAAATCGGTCTCGAGGGGGGGCTGGTATCTCATGAAACCTATAGGGTACGCGTCACAGCCCTCGTGGTACATTTGAAGGGCTAACCTGCTAACCTGCGTTAGGTGCTGGAAGTGCGCATGATGACGTGCCCACTTGATGTTGGGTGGACTCGACGTCGGGAGAAACCCTGCCACCCGTCCCAGGTTGGCAGTCAGAATCCCCCAGAAGCCGAGGGCACGCCAGGGCGACGGAGCAACTCCTGTGGCCATATGAGCCGGAAAATCAGTAACAGCTGCCGGGCAGACTTCAACGGGGGCGCGTGCGTGTTGCCTGCGGCACGTGCGTGTGACGTGCGTACGGCTCCCCTATTGTACTGGGTGTGCCGTACACCATCCATAGAACTTTACAGCAGTACATCGAACCTCAATCTCCGCACATCCGCACATCCGGCATCTCGGAATTATTCGGCTTTGAACCGAACGCAGTCGGGCCGCTTTCTAACAGTACCGGCGCGTGCCCTCGTTGACTCAAAAATCCTTCGTGTGCCTTCCGATGTCATTGTGGACGCGCGTGCCTCGTTGCCTCCCTCACCACTGCTGGCGCGTACTCTGCCACCCCACTGGGACGCTTGCATCACACATCACTCATCGGTCCGGCACCCCCCGTGAAGATCGTTCGACAACAGCAGCAGCAGCGGCAGCGGCCAACGATCTCATGGCTCCTTCGTCTCGTCAAGCTCTTGCCGGCGCAAGCCTGGTGGCACTGGGCGCCGGCGCTCTGCTCTGCGCCCGCGCTTACGGCAGTAGCAGCACCGCCACCGGCAGCAGGTCTAGGGGTTCGTCGTCGGCAGCCGGGTCGGAAGGCGACGTGTCAACCTCTCCTGGAAGAAAGACAGCAGAGGTGAAGGAAACATCGGAGAAGATGCGGAAGGCGGGCGACGGGCCAGCTGCTCCCAAAGAGCCCTGTGGGGGGTGTGACTGCGGCTTGATGGAGCCCGGACCGATCGAGGGCACGATGCACGCGTACGAGAGGCACATCATCATCTGCAGGTGAGGTCGGTGGTGATCCCGGGCCGCTGTTCCCGACCACAGCAAGTTGTGGTATTCCCTCCCATGACTTGAGTGCGTCATGCTGTGACACGATGGCAAATGTGCTCCAGTGTTGCTCCAGACAACAGACCGGGCCGCTTGCTTGGCACGTACAGAACGCACACGCGGCAGTGTAGTCATTTGCCGGGCAAACACGTGGCACCGCTTGTTTGGGGGTGATGAATAACTACGAAGACGATATGACGTTGGCGCATGATGCTCCCACAAAGAAGGTACAGCATTCACCAAAGGATACGTCTAGCTGTATAGCTCCGCCTTCGCCGCCTGTTCGTTTGTTGTACACCAACTACACCAACGGTCGAACCACCTCTTTGGTCATCGGGCAATTGTAGGTCTCCAATACGCGCCGCGTCCTGCTCAAGTGGCGGCAGACGTACCTGCGTACGGTACAGATAGTTGCCTGCTTCTGCGCCGTGCCTGCTTTTTCATCTAAACAGCAGTTCGTCGCCTTTGATCCGCTTTTCGAGACTGCGGTGCAGTAGTAACGGCTGGCTCGCGATTTCTCGGCTCAATCGTTGTTATGTCCTCGGAGTCTTTCTCAATTTCGAGTTTCCCCGTGTTGTGCACACCCGGTGGATTTTGTGTGGCCTTAAAATACTTCATGATACCATGGCCTCCGCCAGACCTATTTGTGCTGCAATTTTCTACTATGCAGCTCGTTCGAGAAATACAATGCATACATGCATGCGCGGCACTATTTACCCGCCGCCGGTATTGCAGAATACATTTTATTCGTTCACCCACCAGAGACGATACGTGTGCATTGCGCCACATCACGATTGACTCATGTTTTACGTACAGTAATGGGATATTTTTTTTCGCAATTTGTTCGCACGGATTTTGTCATTGGTGGCAGTTAGGAAGACCGAACGACATGTCGTATGTTTGTCCTTCCCCAAAATCGAAGTCAACGTGATGCATAAACGTGCGGCCCGAGTCACGTGGGTATTGCACATCGGCTTAGAATGGCAGACGCACGAGATGTTACTTCAACAAAAATATGCTTGTGGTGCCCGGGCTGCAGTCTTTTTAAGCACATCGATTCCACGTACGGTGGAACCCCGTAATCCAGAAGGAAAACATTCCGTGGACAAAGCTGGGCTGTGGGCGCCCCTGATTCTGACGCAAGCATGCGGGAAACACACGAAGAGTGCCCTTAAGCCCGCCCTCACGCGCGATTGACCGCCTAATGTCTCCTCGGCCCACCCCGCTAACCAACGGACCCGCCCCCCGCCCCCCGGCCCCGCTCCATTTCTCTCAGTGGACACCAGAATTGGCCGAAGGTAGTCGAGGCCGAAGAGTCGTCGTTGGCCGAGTCGCTCTTCAACCTGTGCCTGGGCGCAGGCCTGATCTTCACTAAGAAGGTCGCCTTGGCGGCGAAGAAGGCGGGCGTGCCCAAGACCCGCCAGGTCAAGATCTCGGCTTGCTCGGAGCCGTCGCGCGGGCGCGAGGGCACCACTGACGTCATCGTTTACCCGGAGGTGAGGCAGCAGGCGACAAAGCGTTTGAGTTTCTGGGGTAGTATTCAGAAGTAGTCGTCGTTGTTGCCCCTGTGCCGCTTTTGCTTCTACTGCGGGTGCAGATGAGAGGCCATCTTGCGGTCTCAGTCCTTCGCGAACGGCGCTGCTGCAGGAAAGGCAGGTCCTACCCACCCCGCTCGTACTAACTGCTGTGCTCTCTCTCTCAGGTCAAAATTGCAGGCCGTTATTTTTTTTTTGCACCAAAGATAAAACCCACACATCCAAGGACCGAACCTCCCCCCCCCCACCCCTTGGCCGCGTGTCTCGGTCTCGATGGGCCGTTTCTTGCGTGCTCCAGGGGCTAATCTACTCCCTCTCCCGAGACGACACGAGCTCCTTGGAGCAGTTCCTCAACGTCCAGCTCATCAACGGAGAAGTGGCGACGCAGCTCAAGCCCGTCCCCGTGTCGTATAAGAAGATGGTGCTGGTGTGCACCCACATGTCTCGGGACAAGCGGTGCGGCCGCGCGGGCCCCCAGGTGCGTCAGCGCTTATTTGTGTTGCCATGTCGGTGGGTGTACTCATCATCATTGCCGTGCATGCCGTAGTCGTTGTTGAAGAATTGACCTCGCATCCATACAAAGCCGGGATGGAGCACGCCGGGTTTTCACCGGACCAGACAAATCGTACCCACTATTTATATTGTGGGGAAATAGTACCACTGTATGGAATTATGCGTACTGTCATATCGTCGTCGGCAGTGGGTTTGGTTTGATGCGCGTAACGTGTTTGTGCCTTTGAAGCGTCATGTGCTGTACATAAGTGGCGCTCATTCCAAGCGGGAAATGGAAACGACAACACGTAACACATTTATATTTCTGGAGAACCACGCCACGCCACTCATTTTTTATTTCCAAGTTCAACTTGAACCCTATTGGGTTGAACTTGCATGTCTTCATTTTTGCCATATAGGTACGCTTGTTGCACATAAGACACAACATATTTGGGCAGCGTGTTGCCGGGAACACCCTTTCTATCGGACAGATTTGGAATCAACAAGCAGACAAAGTTTCGTGTATCGCACAGGTTGTTCGCTCGCTTTGAGAACTTAAGTTGCGGCGTGTCGACATTACCGTGTACGCACATGTGCTACAGCCGCCCGGAAGGGAGCTTAGCAATCCCGCCTCACCCGCTCGCCCCAGCGCCGCCGTTA
>FN649741.1:3156290-3173622 GCA_000310025.1 Ectocarpus siliculosus
TTTTGGAAACAAAAAAAAAAAAAAATTTTTTTTTTTCCCCAGGTTTTTCCTCCCCTTTTAAAAATAATATTGGGGGGGGGGGCAAATTCCGGTTGGGCCAATTTTCCCCACCCCCCCGGAAAGGGGGTTTGAAATCCCCCCCCCCCCCCTCCCCCCCGGGCCGCGGTAACCCCCCCCCCCCCCCCCCCCCCCCCCCCCGCCCTTCCTCCCTTTCTCGAATCGCTCTGACACCGAACCAGGTGATCGGTGAGATGGAGAAAGCCCTACAAGAGAGGGGGGTCGGCCCCGATGAGATCGCCGTGCGAGGAAGCTCCCACTTCGGAGGGCACAAGTACGCCGGGGTGCTGATCATCTACCCCCAGGGAGACTGGTGAGTATGTCGAGCCGATGTATCAATATGGGGCCGTATCGTCGACTACGTCTGTGGATGCAGTATGTTTTCTGGCGACGGACGAGTGGGCTTGTGGCCTGGGTGCATGCACGGCGGAATCACGTCGACCCTTTTCAGGCGTTGGCGTCCGCAACAGGCCGTTGTTGAGGCCTTGGCCTCAAGCAAAAAATAGGGTGCCGAGGCAAGCTCAGCATGGAAATGCAGCCCAGTTGAGCCAGGCGGTTTCAACCAAAACCTCGCACAAGGCATCCGGCGAAGGTGTTGGTGTGCGAAAGTCTTCCAAGTCGGTCGCTCGCGCATAAACAGCAGAATGCGATTGCCGCAGCAGCGAGACACATGTTGCGCGTCGGCTTCCGCTCGTTTCTCAATGGAAACACACCCACGGCTTCTATCTTGTCCTGCTTCTTGCTTGATTTGTGCAGGTTCGGGTTGGTTTCCAAGAAAAACGCCCCGGCGATTGTCGACAAGTGCGTCCTAGGCACCGAGGGGATGAAGACCAACTGGAGGGGAAACATGGCCGACCCGGGCACGAAGAAGGAACCGGCCACCAAGCCGGAGCCGGCCACCGCCGCGGCCGCCGCTGCCGGGCCCACGCCCACGCAAGAACCGAAGTCGGCGGAGTCGGCGTCCATCAACGGGGGCGGGCCGACCTCGAAACCCCGGCGCGAAAGCGTTGACGGCGCGTGAAGTAACTGGTGTTTTCATTCACGGAAAGTTGTTTTCTGTGGTTCGGGTATGAATGCTTAACGGAAAAAGATATTTCGAAACACAGCCCCCGCGTGCACTCTTGCGCTCTCCTTTCCGTTCTTGTCATGTATTTTAGGATACGTTTGTTAGAGGAGGAGTTCGTCTTGCACGAATTTGATGACTCGAGGTTTCGCCTCGCGAAACAGTCAACAAGTTGGTGTGAGGTTCAAGTGTTCGGACTTGTTTTTTTTTTCTGCTGAGGCGCATGAGCGCGATTGTAGCTCGTGTGCTGTGGGTGTTATATGTGCACGGGTCGCGCATGGGAGGTAATATAGGTGGGTTGGGCTAAAGTGTGACGATAGCGTTTGGGTACTATCGCGCAGGGAACACTGCGAGGGGCTAGGAAGGTTTATTCAGGTGTGTTGGTTGAGTGTACTTTTGTGCGGCAGCGTGGAGCGGCTTGCGTGTGGGTGATTTCCGATGCTCTTGTCTCGAGGGGAGCAGGGTGCGGAATTTGTAGAATATTCGGTGTGGGGGAGCCACGGGATGAAGCAAACAGGCCCTTAACGGGCTGTTGCGCTTCATAGATTGACGTATTTTGGGGTTTTGCTTCTATTGAGGAAGGACCGTCGAAACGCGACTGTCTGTCGTGTCACGGGGGAGAGGAAAGGGAAGAGTTTCCCGGGTAACTGTTGTCATAGTCTCGGCTGTGACTGGTTTGTAGTGTGCCTGTTGGCCTACATCTTTCTGTTTTCTTTTTAGTGTTCTCGAGTGTAACGCGTTCGTATAACTCGATTTTTTACTGTCTTTTCGCCCACTTTGAATCCTTTTGAATCGCGAACAAGGGCCGTTGATCACAAAACTGTTGCAACAGTATCAAACGCGTACGTTTCATGTAACGGTTCAACGGACGCTTTTTTCATGTTATTGTTGCTTGTGTCAGTGAAGTTTAGTCCGTGTTAGCGTTTCGGCACTCGGCTGTTCTGGGTGAGGGATCGCAAGGGTGGACGCTGCGCTGGTGGCGACTTTGAGGCGTGAGTTTTCGGAGTGGTCTAATAGTGCAGTACTTTGCCGGCGGGGATCGCGTGGCCTGCACGTGTGGGAAATGTACTAGCTGTGCTGTTGCTCAAAGATTTGGTGGGGGATCGGAGTACCAACCGACACACAATTTTTTCTGTGTACGGTTCAGGTGGAGCGGGTTGTTTGTTCTTGATTTACGAAGGGTCGGGGCGTCCATGATGCTTCTTCCATCGTTTAGAGCCGTTGGTGTTCGTAACGTCGTGTGGTGTCGGGGTGGGGATCAGTTTTAAGTCAACGGTGGTGGGGGCTAGTCCGTGGTAGTTGGTTTTGCTTTTGTCAAGTGTTTTTGTTTGGCTCTGCTGCCGTGTATTATGTTGCACGTGTCCGGTGTGTCTGGCGAACAAGTGACGTCAAACTGAGATAAAGCCAGTCGGTGATCGTTTGTCTTTGTTACCATCCAGCCATCGTCGGGGTCCATGCGCACGCACGCGTTTGTTTTACCGGGGGTCACCGGCGTAGGCATGTTGTCTTTTTCGGGAGTAAGCTTGCCTCTGTCGCGTGGTGTTCGGTGCGGTTGGGGCACGTGACGTGTGGCAAACACTGGAACTCTTGCGGCCGAGAGGAGCCGGGGAACATTCAATAGGTTGCCATGTAAAAATACGTGTTCTGCGTTCTACAAACATTTAACAATCTCGACAAGTCAACATGTGTACTCGTGTTTTGTGTTTTTCTTTGGCCTCTTCATTTAGCAGTGCGATTTATGCATTCGACGCGGCTAAGGCTCGCTCGCTCGGTATCTACGGACTCTTTTGCCCACGCCGTTTTCAACACCCGACAATATTTTGTCTCGAGGCCGGGAGGTACGAGCCCCGCATCGTATATCGCATCAAGTTTGCAGCCCCGACGCCCTAAGAAATAAATGGAGTGCAATGCCGGTGGCAGTCGTAGTTTTTTAAGATTTAATTGAAATACCGCGACCGAGTAAAGTAGGTGTAACGAACTGTCACGGGAAGGTGTTTTCTCTTATCGAAGCCCACGGCTCTTGGACAATGCTAGAAAGGCTTACCTGCATGCGAGGTCAGGATCGCAACACGGACATGGTGCTTATTGTCTGTGCCTGGAATCGTGTGATGCCGCACTTTGCATGCCGCCGCGCGGTCTGCACGAAGAAAGCAAGAGAGTCGACCTCTCGGTAAGACCCCCAAATCGCAAACTCTTCGCTGCGCGGAAAATCGCGGTCACGATCGTAACGTACCCAGCTCTTTCGCCACATAGCTTGAATGGCACCAAGAGGACAAACGTATCGATCAACAAGTAGCCGATGGTTACCTGCAGCATCTCGTAGTATCTGATGCTGTATTTTCCTACGTGATGTGGTCAGTCGTTCGTGCTGTCGCATCTCGTTGCTCGTGGGGCAAACGATCTTATATTAGATGGAAATCGCCCCGCCCCCCAGCGAACGCAGGAACACACCCACTACGTCAATTCCTCTGGCTTCTAGCCCTCCGATCAGAAAAGCCTGAGGGGCTAGCCTTCATCAAGCCCTCTGCTTGCTGTAAAGTATTGCGATTTTCATCACAAGAACGTGCCGTAGATGTTGACTTGCCCGGTGCTCATTCGGAGAGCTACCTTCGGGGTCTTTCGCCAAAGAGTAGAGCCAGTGGGCGACGCTGAACTCGCTTAGATACACGTACACGTACAGGGACATACACACACACACAGCGACTCCCCTGATTTAGACTGACACCTTGTCCCCGCATACATACTCTACAGAGCGGCAGGCACACAAACTGCAAGCGCCGGAGAGGCACACACGAGAGTTGCGACGACGTAATCCCGTTACCCCGAGCTCGGCTTTGGAGTAGAAACCACACCACTGGATGCCGCACAGCACGTGCCGTTCCTGAGAGACGTGAATGCTCAGAGCTATCGCACATGGACATGCAGAAGGAAGTCGGCGGCGAACAACGAGGCCACCGGGTCAACACACGAACGCACAACATCCCAACACAAATACACACATGCCATGGTCAAAACACAAAATATTTATACCCCAATCACGCTCTTCGCCGTCCGTGTATTAGCATCGGAAATATCTCGCCAACACCCCAAAGGCCGGCCGCCCCGGCAGTAGTCCAGTTGGTATCCTCAAAACGTTCTAGTGGCCAGGGTCAGGCGTTCGATTCCCGGCGCAAGCGAGTTTTTCTTGCAAAGTGAGTCTTTCTCTCGCTTTCGTTCCTGGCCTGGGTGGCAAGCGCTAGTTCGTGTGTACACAGAGGGAACAGAGTGCTGCACTCTTCTCGCATTAAAAATCGAAGGGAAAGCACCGCAAGAGGGGTGAGTAGGCGGGCTCAGCGAGAGGAACCCTTCTTGTGTGTCCACGGGTTGGAGTAAACTGCGCAAATGCTGCGAGCGCAGACGTGAAGTGAGGACAATAAAAAACAACGCCAAGAGCACTCCGCCCATAAACGAAGCACTGTACCCTGCATACATCCCCCCATCACAACGGTGGGCCATTCATCTCCTGAGCGCCGTGCGACCTCAGGATAAGAATTTCAACAAGAGGGTCGGCGACGGGCAAGGCTCCTATGCATACCAAAAGAGGTTCCAAACCCCCCGAGACCCGCACGCCGGGCCAAGACGGCAGGTCTTCGCCGGGAGGCCAAGCGATCGTCAGCTGCTTCAGAGAGGCCGGCCACTCGAAGCTCTCGTCCGGCAAGGGAAAGTCCCTGCTGAAGGTGAGCTGCCGAAGCGATGCTGGCCACGAGACGTCGCCAATTGCTTGGTCGAAGCACTCCCCGAAGACGATTTTCACGAGCGAGGGAGGCCACGTCACCTTGTCGATTGGCTGGTTGAACTTGTCGCCGAGGTTCAGCTCGGACAGCGATGCCGGCCACGTCACCTTGTCGATGGGCTGATCGAAGTCCCGCCCAACACACAACTCCCGCACCGAAGCGGGCCAGCGGATCCGGTGTATCGGTTGATTGAAGCCGGACCCGATTGTAAGCAGCCTCAGCGACTCCGGCCACGTGACCTCGTCCAACGACTCGTTCCGAACGTGGCCGAATAGCAAAACCTGTAGCGATGCCGGCCAAGAGATCCTGCCCAGGGGCTGGGCGAGTAATCCCCAAACGTACAGCTGCAGCAGCGACCTCGGCCACACGAAGCCCTCCACTGGATGCGTGAAGTCCCCTTGGAACAGCAAAACTTGGAGCGATTCCGGGAACGCTCCCGGGTGTATGGGCTGGCTGAAGGACGGGCCCAGAACAAGGACGCGGAGAAGAGGCGGCCAAGCGAAATTGTCCATCGGCATGTTGAAGCTCGCTCCGAAGACCAGAAACCGCACGGACGCCGGCAGCGACAGGTGCTCCACGGAACGGTTGAAACCCGGGCCTAGGCCCAACAGGGTCAATTTCTCGGGCCATTGAATACCTCGGGGCAGGTCGTCGTCGAAGCCGGGACCCAGAGAAAAGGTCGTCACCTCCGACCACGCATCACCCGTCATGTTCCGCAGAGCCAGGCCCGGCAGCTTCCAGGTCACCGTACGCGCTCGGACCACCGGCACGCGGGTAACGTTGCGCCTCTTCACGCTTCGTGTCTCGCGGGTGGTGGCGGTGCCGCGCCACAAGCGGGTCGGCGTCCCGTGCTGCACGTTCAGCTTCAGCAGGTGCATGCTGCGGCAAGACGCGCAGAGCTCCAACGACGCGAGCTGGAGTTGCATCGTCGACGTGTACCACTCCCCGCCGCTTGCCTGGTTCAGGGCGATGATTAGCGCGTCTAGGCACCGGCTGGGACCTGCGCGAGCCAGAAAACACATACAAAGCAAAAAGTCTTGAGTCGGTTCAGCCGTTCTTTGCGGGCAGTCCAAAACTCAAGCAGCCCCAGCTCGCCTTCAAATCTGGGTGGTACACAGCGTTTCGGCCGCTGCTGGAGCCACAACTCGACCAAGCGATCGTGCAGGGCGCATGACAAAGGTGCTGTCACCATTCGTGTGCGTGCATCGACGCGTGGGATGCAACACAACCTTTTTCGGCGAAAAGAACGAATGGATGCTAGCTTGAAAACGCCGACATGTCAGGGGTCGAGCGGGAGAAAACGGAGGGCTCTTGTATAGTGCTAAGTAATGAAATGTGGTCGCTGCTTCTTGAGCAAACATTCGAACATACACCAGTAATAGTGGAGTGGGCTCATGAGAGCGGCGTCCTCAGGGGGTGATGCAAGATGAGACGATAAAGGCATGTAGCAGGGTTAGCCCACAGCTGGCTGCCGGCTGCCAGTTGTGGCATTTCCCAACCTCACGCAGCTGATGATGTGTTTTGACTCGAAGACTCGAAGAGTGCGACGAACCTCAACGGACCAAAGAGAACAAACTTCTTGCAGGATCTGTATGCATAGGACTCTTCAGTCTTAATCACATGGTTTAATGTGATTACAACAACAACATGGTCTTGGAAAGGGTGGCGTGCGAGCTTGTGAATGTATGCTATGTACTGCTGTACTGTGACGACCAAAATTCGATGGATCGTCAGAGTCAAATGCTGGATGTGAGACTGCAGTCGTCCCGCAAGACAGAAACGCATATATATGCAAAAACCTGATGATCTTGGGGGGCGCCGTCGCATGGCCATTGCGGTTCTCTTTTTTCGTGATGTCTCGCTGTAAAACATCTCATCTCTAACTCTACTTTATGTACACGTTTCTGTCTTTCCGGCTGGAAAGCCCGCACTAGGGATTCGTGGGGAGGGGATTCGGGTAGCAATTTAGATGTTTAAACTCTTCCCTGCTTCATGCTATGCATACAATACACGGGGTCAACATGTCAGTTTTTGAATTGCAGTATATGATGAATACTCCCGTCGCACAACGCCCCACAACCGACCGCAGTGCCTTGGCTGCGACAAACTCACCAGTTTCGACATTCGTGTGCCGCCCGCTCCTTGTACTAACCATGATACAGAAAATCTTATGAAGAAATGGCTCCCTGGCAACCTAGCCGTTGTTGCGTGCGCTGCTGTGCAGTGCTGTGTAAGGTTGGCGGGTGGTGGGTCCGCTCACCGCACCGGGTGCAGCTTTTAGCTGCGGATGAAAGATATTATGGGGGGTAGGGGTTCGATTCTGCGCGCCCCCTCTTTCTTGAGGGTTAGGGCAAGCAATGTTTGGGGCGGCGGGGCTCTCACAAATCCGCTGTCAGCCGGAGCCTGCTGATCTGTGTCTCTCCCGCTGCTGCTTTGACCCCTGATCACGTCATCACGCAACTGTCCTAGAGTTGTTTAGATTGTCCTCGGTGGTACAGCAGCAGTCATGGGCACGGGCGCGAGCAAGGTCGCGTTCAGGGATGTTCTTGCGCAGCTGAAGAACGAGGATATCGCCACGAACGACGCCGCGTTCTGGTCCAAGCTGTGGAAGACGGAGACGAATCCCCATGTAAGCGGGGAATGGCAGACAGGGAGCTATCAGCTGACCCTGTCAATGGTGTGCAGAAAGAGCTATGTAAGGCGAGAAGTATTTTCCCGGTCCTGTAGAAGCATCACTGCTCTGCTCCGGTGTTTGTCACGCACGTATACTCGAAGTAGAAGTTTAAGATTCAAAATCGCGAAGGTACACTTCGTGCACCGCAAGACCGCAGACACAGCACTCTTTTTATTCTCAATAATATCATGGACACTAAAGAGTCTAAGATAGAACAGCAATGAATTCACCGCGTCAGCGGAAGTACCTGTATTTCTACGATTTACCGACGAGCATAGAGCGATATCTCCCCTGTGGGTAGCAGGGTCAGCAAGCAGACAGCTTGCGCACCTTGGCACACCGCTGTGCCGTGCCATCATGGTCTGCAGCACAGCAACAATTTGTTCAAGGCATGTTTTGTCCAACCGACTCCTGCGACAGCCAGGTGTTGTTCCTCGGCCTGCCCTCGTGGCAGCAGCAGTTGCAGTGCACCCAGATTCACGGCTCGCCCATACCCACCACCAGTGCCCTTTGCTCTCCCGCACGAACGCCGACCGTGTGACCGCGTGGAGCAAATGACACTCATACATTTCCGCCGCAAAATCCGTGCGTGACAAACACCGGAGCAGAGCAGTGATGCTTCTACAGGACCGGGAAAATACTTCTCGCCTTACATAGCTCTTTCTGCACACCATTGACAGGGTCAGCTGATAGCTCCCTGTCTGCCATTCCCCGCTTACATGGGGATTCGTCTCCGTCTTCCACAGCTTGGACCAGAACGCGGCGTCGTTCGTGGCGATATCCTCGTTCTTCAGCTGCGCAAGAACATCCCTGAACGCGACCTTGCTCGCGCCCGTGCCCATGACTGCTGCTGTACCACCGAGGACAATCTAAACAACTCTAGGACAGTTGCGTGATGACGTGATCAGGGGTCAAAGCAGCAGCGGGAGAGACACAGATCAGCAGGCTCCGGCTGACAGCGGATTTGTGAGAGCCCGCCTCCTTGTACCAGCGTTCTTGCCATGCACACCACTAAAATACTGCTGGATTTTGCGGCGGAAATGTATGAGTGTCATTTGCTCCACGCGGTCACACGGTCGGCGTTCGTGCGGGAGAGCAAAGGGCACTGGTGGTGGGTATGGGCGAGCCGTGAATCTGGGTGCACTGCAACTGCTGCTGCCACGAGGGCAGGCCGAGGAACAACACCTGGCTGTCGCAGGAGTCGGTTGGACAAAACATGCCTTGAACAAATTGTTGCTGTGCTGCAGACCATGATGGCACGGCACAGCGGTGTGCCAAGGTGCGCAAGCTGTCTGCTTGCTGACCCTGCTACCCACAGGGGAGATATCGCTCTATGCTCGTCGGTAAATCGTAGAAATACAGGTACTTCCGCTGACGCGGTGAATTCATTGCTGTTCTATCTTAGACTCTTTAGTGTCCATGATATTATTGAGAATAAAAAGAGTGCTGTGTCTGCGGTCTTGCGGTGCACGAAGTGTACCTTCGCGATTTTGAATCTTAAACTTCTACTTCGAGTATACAGCAGTATTTTAGTGGTGTGCATGGCAAGAACGCTGGTACAAGGATTTATATTCGTTCAAATGAACAAGCGCGCAGCTCGATCTGGGTGCATGCGGTGGGTCTGATGTGTTACGAAAACGAGTGAGCGTCTCCTCGTCCTCGGTCCAAGTTTCCCCAACACTCTGCGTATGCGTATGAACCTGACTTGGTATCGCGTTATTCGTCCGCAGGGTCAATTGTTGTCAAAAGACGAGCGTTATTACTACGGCAGCAGTCCGCAGAGTGAATGCAAGAAGGACATTCTTTGAAGACGCCTCCTAATCTCGCGTGTGGTATGAGTTAGACCATAGGGTTGAAGGAACATGCATAAAACGACGACGGGAGGCAGGCCGCGCGATGGGCACGGCTTTTCCGGCCCGGCCCTCACCCACGAGCACCCCCTTCCCCTCTTATTCCTGCTTATTCCGTGAAAAAATGCGCTTGTTGTGCAGGATGTTTTCGAAGTAATCTCCCCCACTGCCGTGAGAAAGCTGAAGGTCGCGCGTCCGGGAAACGTTGAGGCCCTCCTGAGGATGGCTGTCTCGCACCTGGAGAAGGTGATGACGTCATGTGTTTGGCGGGGGGGGGGGGCGTACTCTTATGTTTTGCATGCCTTAGCGGTTAGACCATTGACCACGCGTCCTCGAGAGGACGGATCATTGTTTCCACAGGACCGATCACCGATGGCCAATCGTTCCTTCCTACTTTGCCAAAGGTGGCTCAAAAATGTCTTCCCTAGTCTGTCTATCCTAACGATATCCCTTCCCGCCTTTTCAAACCACTTCCTACTCCCCAGTACAGCTACCGTCCTCTCCTCTTTATTCCATGCCTCAAACATCTCCCTGTACGTCCCTTGTATTCTTCCCAGCTCAGTCATGTACACTTCCCTCTCATCTTCGTACCACGGACATTCCGCGACTACATGAACACGGTCTTCGCATTCGAAGCCGCAATCAAATTTGAACTTGTCGTCTTCGTCGTCTACCGTCCTATGTCTTCGTCGACGTTCTCGAAGGCCTATGTCCCCGGTCCTGAATTTGACCTTAAGCTTTGTCCCTGCATCCATTGGTCCATGTAGGTAATCCTTGAACCCTATTCCTTCTTTCAACATTCCGTACACTTCTAGACCCTCCTTATCCTTGGTTTCTTTCCTTAGATTATGTTCTTCTCTCTCGGCACAAGCAACAGATATCTTCTCCTTGAACCCCTGTAGACCCTCCGTTTCCAGCGTTTCATCTTCGTCGATGTCTAACCCCTTCCATACGTCCTCTACAACCTTGCCCATTCCGTGGGTTGTCTACCCCTCTTTTTGTTTGCCCACTTCGCCTCCCATACTATTCTCGGCAACCTCTCCTCTCCCATCCCGCACATGCGATACTGCCATGTCAGTTTGGGGGGGGGGGGCAGAATCGTGTTCCAAGTTTAAGTTTACAATAACGGCATGTTTTGTTGTGTGAACACCGGCATGTTTACCTAGTTGCAGTTTCAGGCGAGCAGAGTTAGTGTCGGGCCTCATCGCAAAACTGTCGCCCCCGGTTCCATTGACTGGTAGGTTTTTGTCGGCATACATCCTTCACGCATGTGCGTCTGTGAGGCGAAACGTTAATTGCGCATGCTGCACTCTTACCCCTTTTGGAATGGGTTTATATGGGAAGCGTTATCCAGCGGACTCCAAGTCCTATCGTACCCCTGTAAGTGTGCTCCTGACAGTCGAGGGGGATATTCGATTTGGGGTTATCAGATTAGGAACATCCGAAGCGTGGTACATACTGTGCTGGCAATACCTGCATACTTGTATGCACCGCCGTACACCGCTTGATGAAAAACCTGGACTTGTCTCACGCGGGGCTTGAGTCGAGACATCGCAGCATTGCCACGGCACAAGCCTGCCGTCCCCCTTCGGCCCTTGCCGGAGCAATTCCTCTTCACTCGAAAACGAGAACAAGACCAACAAATTCCTTTCCTCTTTCTTGTTTCCTTCCAGGTGGTGGACGATCCCGATCCCTTCGTGCTCAAGAGCGCGATGACCGCCGTGAGTGTGCTGACCAGGGTGTTGCCCTTCATACTGGAGGCGTACACCGACCCGGAAACGGGGGAGGTCGATCCCGCTCTGCA
Source organism: Ectocarpus siliculosus (assembly GCA_000310025.1). NCBI lineage: Eukaryota > Phaeophyceae > Ectocarpales > Ectocarpaceae > Ectocarpus > Ectocarpus siliculosus. The sequence continues at coordinate 3,167,512 of FN649741.1, forward strand.
TTCGATGTTCTGGTCGGCGGAAGAGGAACCGCCGTCGACCGCGGCGACGGCGACTAGGGATGGGGCCGGGGCGGGGGCGGGGACGGGAGAACAGCAGCAGCAGCAGCAGCAGCAGCAACAGCAGCCAGATGCACGGGTGGCGCTGGGGTCGGCGATGGTGTCGGCCACCATGCGGCTGCTGTTCACGCGGCAGCTCACGGTGGACGTGTACTCTTCGTGCGAATCGGTCGACGCAGGTGTGGTCATGCTACCGGTGTTGCTGTTGTTGTAGCGTTGGCAGTCCTTTTCACGCCTGTTCCGCACCGAGTTTTTTTTTAGAAGTTTCCCTGTATACGTGTAAAGCCTAGTCTGTCATTGGGGTTTAATTGTTGGTGGAACCTCCGATCGATCCACCCCCATCACGCCGTCAAGTGTGCGGGATAGTGTCCCTGTGCTCTGTAACGGGGATAGATGCAGCGGCGGAAATAAGTCCAACCCATAAAATACTACCTTTTTCACACTTTTGGTGATGAGTTTACTTACTTGAACCGATCCGAAAGGAGAGCGGTCATCCGTTGGACGTCACATTGGTTTGTAAGGAGCCGAGTTTTTGTTTTTCGCCGTGTCTGAGTGCACGGTGTCCAGTTGCGGTGCCATGGGGGTGGTTTGAGGCAACCGACACATGAGCATGCCCCCCCCGTCCCCCGTCGCCGTCTCCTAACACGTCCGTTCTGGATCAACCGAGCAGATGCGGATAACCCCCTTGAGATCCATGATCCGAGGGCGTTGTGGTCGGGGGGGTTGGACGTGGGTAGGAAAGCAAGGATCCAGCGAAGCCGAGAGCTGGAGGCTAATCGAATCGAGGTGGGTGCGGCAAGGAGAGGGGGGGGGTAGGAGGGTTGGTCCCTCCGCTACTTTCATGTTGTCTATCAATGGCGTTGTCGCGAGGGGCTGCGGGGATGACGGGAAGGTGGTGCAAGCCGTGTGACGTGCGCCTGGCTCTTGGCACTCCGGCTCGCTGTAGTTCCACTCGGTGTGCTCTCGACCGACGCGGCCTGGGGGTGGTGTCGTGCTTGTGTTGGCAGCTTTGCCGTGGCGGTATACAGAGGGAATGTCGTCACACGCCACCCCATCGCCAGGAGCGTTGTCGTTTGGGGATGACTTGAAGTTTGGCAACCATCTGCGTCGATTGTCGTGTCTCCCCGCTGAACGTCGTTCACCAGTCAGCGAGGAGTATCTCCCCGCAGAATGACTGTATCGTTCAGGGGGGGGGGGGGGGTCGCGACGGACTTGGTTGTTGCCAGAATAACATGGGCCTGTGTGAACCCTCGTCGACGCGGCGCGTCCGGCCGAATATCCGAACAGGTGATGCGGCTGCTGCTGGTGCTGATGTGCGAGCCTCTGTTCCAGCGGAACGTGGGCTTCGATCCGACCGCCTCCAGGTGCGTGTGCGCTGGGGGGGGCGGCGGATGGTTGCGTGTCGGATAGGAGTATGCGGCCAGTGCGTCGAAGGACAGGAGCAGAGCTGCTCACCGACTCTCGTGCCTGACAGCACGCTCGAGGTTTTTGGATAGGCGGTGTGAATACAACGGCGAAAACAACAACGCACCATCGCACAGACAGCAGTGAAGCGTGTCTGTACAGCGGTACGGGACCGGATCATCCAATGGAACGAGACTCGCACGGGAAGTTTCTGCCAGCGCCCCACCCGGTCTTGCTCTTGGTCACGATACGGATGATGACAAGTGCGAGAGATACGAAGAGTATTGCAGGCGTGGCCACTCGTCCTACCCGTCCCGCTGCCGCCGTTTTTCCGTGTGCGTCTACGACTCCTGGCAGGGCGCCCTGCAGCCGGGCTCGGTCCGGGATTTCTGTGCGTCGGATTTTTGTTGTCGATGTTGTGGTGCCGTCTGTCTTTTTTGCGATCATGCGGTAGGCGCTCGAGTCCCCGGAGCCAACGTGGACAAGGTCTACGCCAATCGTCTCTCTGCCTCTGTCTGTCTGTCTGTCTGTCTCTCTCTCTGTGTTCCTTCTCTTTCTGTATCCTCTCTCTCCGTCTCTCTTCTCTCGCTCCCTCCCTCCCTTCTCTCTTCGTTAGCGTACCGCGGAACCGGCACCGGTGACATGTACACCGCAGGCATGAACGCAACCCTATACCTACTTCGTGGCATGCCTCCGGACGGCGACCACGTCGCGCAATGCCTCAGCCCCAGCTCCCACCCCCACCCCCGTTCTCGCGACCCGCGTCACACGCGACAGGTTTGCGGAAGAGGTCTGCAAGGCCGACGCCCCGTTCGCCGCGGAGCTGTTCTTCTCCCTCTTGAGCGTCATCGCCACGTACGATCCAGTGGGCTGGGGGGTCCCGTACGCGGGGTCGTTCACCACCGACCTACCCGCCCGCCAACTGGAAATGTCGGCACAGGTATGCACGTGTGCGTGCGCCGAAGATTCGTGTGTACGAGTTCTTGATGCTTGGGTTTCCCTCCCTGGTTTACGACGCCCGTTCCCCTCCGCGGCGAAAACCCCTGTTCCGTTGGGCTCGTATGTTTGTAATTGTTTACCCCTGCTTGCTATCTTCCGTCTCTTTTTTTTTGTCGGTCCATGCGAATTCTGGCGTTCTCTATCCGAGAACCTGCGCTTCAAGCTCTGCAGGAATGTACACGGCTGCTGTTGTCTTTATTTTGGCTTCTCTGCTTTGAGGCGTACTGGTCTCCGGTTGAGCTCTCCGGAAGATGAGTTGTTGTGCTGGTACATGAGTGGTGACAACACCAAAGGGTTGGAGTGGTTTCAAGTGGCGTCTTCGTCAGCCCTCCTTCGTCCCTTTCTCCCTCCTCTACACAGTGCAGTTCAGACTCTTTCGTTGCCTCCTCCAACCCCCCCTCCACGCCGATAAACACTCACGCTTTCGTCTCTCTGTCTTGGTGCGTATTCTCACTCGTGTATATTTCGTTTCCTAAGCCCCCCGCGCCCCCCACTCTTCACGTCTTTTCGCTCTCATCTGTGATGGCCGTTTGCGCCGTTTTCCTTGATCCTTCCCCCGGTGTTGCGTGTGGGTTTGGGTTATTAGTTGTTGATCGTGCTGCTGGACCACGGGAAGCCGCCGTTACCCGTGGTGACCAGCTCAGCGGGGCCGGACGGAGAATCGCCGGTGAGTGCGCAGCATCCGCTCGTTCTTTGCTGTGTTTGTGGTTGTCGCTGTTGTTATGGCTGCTATGGTTGTCGCTGTTGTTATGGCTGCTATGGCTGTTGCTGTTGTTATGGCTGCTATGGCTGTTGCTGTTGTTATGGCTGCTATGGCTGTTGCTGTTGTTATGGCTGCTATGGCTGTTGCTGTTGTTATGGCTGCTATGGCTGTTGCTGTTGTTATGGCTGCTATGGCTGCTGCGGCTGCTGCTGCTGCTGCTGCAGTTGTTTCTTGTTGGTGGAGGTGGTAGTTCGGCCGCTGTTCTTGTGTCAACTCCTTCGTCTTGCGGTACGTAGAAGTAGGAGTATATGCAGTATGTGGTGCGGGACGGGTCCCTGTCGGTTCCCGTGTCGCACGCGAGGTACTACTGTTGTCTGCACCTTGATAATCTCTCAGGCCCTCAGCAACAGTTGAAGTTATTTCTTTCCTGGAGGACTTTTCGTGTCCCATCGCCAGACCTGGTGTCCTGCGTCCCCGAACACCCTTGTGCCAAGAAATTTTCTGCATTGCATGTTTTCCTGCTGCCCCTTTTTCCCTATGATAAACCGCTCACGTAGTGTCTAGTTGGTGGGGTGCGCCTTCGACATGTCGGGTCAACCGGTTTTTCAACCTTGTAGCCAAGAATGCGGCATCACCAGCAAGTGCCAGCGGCTGCCAAGCCCCTCCATCTCGTGACCGCTCGCGTGCATGTGCTCGCCTCTTCTTTCTTGTTGTGAGTCTGTCTGCTGTTGCCGCCTTCCTTTTTCATAGCACGACTTTGTCCTTGTCACCGATCGATGTCGTTTTTTGTTGAACGGCGACCTGTCTTGCTCGGAAGGACCAGCAGACGGCGGTAAGGGAAGACCCTCCCACCCCCGGCGACGTGGGCTACAACGTCTTCCGCAACCTGGTGCTGCACGGCCTTAAGGACGAGGAGGACTTCGAGCTCGTCTACACCGGTCTGTCGCGGCTGCTCAACACCCTGCACCGCTCGCGGAACACCTACATGCCCGGGGCGGCCACGGAGGTACGATCTGAATTTCCGTAGGAAACGATACGGATAACCGGCGGCGCGCTGCGCACCAACAACCCGCCGTTTTTGTCGCGATGCTCTGGTATGTTTTTTTTGTTGCGCCCCCCCCCGAGTTTATGTGGGATCGCAGAAAGGTTTGTGTTTTCCTCTTATCACGTCTCGGAGCTTGATCGATTATCTTGTTGCGAGTAGAGATGTGGGCACCCGGTTCTTTGGAGGGGATTTCCCGTGCGTTTTGTTATTGATTGCGCTGCTGCAATGAAGAGTTCACCGCACGTGCCACCAATAGTCAGTAGGTATAGTGTCGATGTAACATAGTGGAGGTTCGCCCCTACTGCACATTTAATGCTGTTGTTTTTTGAGTCTGGAAACGAACAAGTGCACAACACACAAGGTCAACAGCTGGACCGAACTTCGATCGTGCCTTGGTTTGTCTACGTAGGTTTACTGCTACCAGGAGGTGCTGGTGCTGCTGTGGAAGCTGCTAGAGGAGAACCCGGTCTTCATGCAGTACGTTCTCAAGAACTGCGACATCAATGAGGTGTGCGTTATTCTAGCCTATCTATTGTGGTTGATCGAGTTCAGTTCGCTGGACGACGACGGACGCCTTGCCTTCCCGGTAGCCCCGTCTCCGTTTTTTCGAGAACATGTTACCGCAGGTTTTGTCAGGGTACGGCACCCCCCCCGTGCGACGACTCCCTCGGCAACACGAAGACGAAAGAATCCCGTGTAAGTATTCCTCGTCCTTTTTTTCCATCTCGTTTGTCCACCCTCGCCGTGGCCCCCCTTTTCTGCGCGGGCCCACGCGCCGCCGAAAATTTTGACGGCGACGCCGGCCCGCCTCGACCGCACGCACGCACGCGGCGCGGTAGATCTTGGTGCCGGTGTGCTACCTCCTGGTAGAGAACCGTAAGGACGTCTCCAAGGGGGGTCTGATCCACATCTGCACCTTCGTGCTGCTCAAGCTTTCCGGCGAGAGGGCCTTCGGCGTGGCCATCAACAAGGCCTGCAGCGTGCGGCTGCCGACGGACCTGCCCCTGTTCTACGGTGAGCGATGTTATGAGCCCGTGAGCTGCGATGGTAGAGGACGGAAGTAGGCGTCACGGCCGTGGGCCGAAAATATTCAGTGCTTGTGAGTGTGTGCTTGGTAGCATCGAAATTTGCGCTCTCCTCAGGCTTGGCGCGCGCGACGAGAATTATTGGCCCGCGCTTTGCGCGTGCGGCGAGAATTAAAAACTCGCAATGTAGGTTAATATACTGTTTTCGTCGTTGACAAGGCGGGAGCCGCCAATCAAGCCAAGTATCCAGCGCTGAGCCATCTTGTCCCATGTGGCCATCGCGTATGCAGAGCTCCGAATGAAACGCCGAGAGAAGCAGGCCCAGCGAGGGCACGCTCCAACCCAACCGAGATGCGCGATCGACGGCATACGGCAACGAAAACAAGCAGCGAAATGAGCACGCCCCCCTCCCGTTTCTGCGTGCACGTTGAAAATCAAATAACCAGGCTCGCACCTGGACCTCCTGATCCTGACCGTGCACAAGCTCCTGGTTGCCGGGTCGGACAGGCTGAGCACCCTCTACCACTGCTTCCTGACGGTGCTCTGCAACGTCTCTCCGTATGCCAAGGGCCTGAGCCTGATCGCGTCCGTGAAGCTGCTCAGCCTCTTCGAGCTCTTCACTAGTCCCGGGTTAGTGTCTCCAAAAACGCCGTGATTTTACCGGGGGGGGGGGGTAGGCTGTTCTGTCCTATTAGTGGCACGACGCTCGTGTTTCCTTTTTGTTGTTGTTGTGATGGCGGGCTACGATTTATTGGCGGACCTCTGTAAAGCAGCAACAGCGGAAGAGGGTTTGGCCAGTAGCGAGCGGGTGCGTTCGAGAGGCGAAAGGGGGAGGGGGGGGGGGGGGGGGGGGGGGCCCGGGGGAAAAAAAACCTCAG
>FN649741.1:3177214-3188437 GCA_000310025.1 Ectocarpus siliculosus
TTTAAAGATTTGGGGAAGGAACCCCCCCCCCCCCCCCCCCCCTGTTTTTGTTTTGCCCCCCCCCCCGATCGCACAAGCGGTAGCTCGACAATTTACCTCGATTGTTGTATGTGGATCTTTTCTGCTTGTGGGTAGTGCAGTTGTCTAAATCTGCCCCCTGCAGTGGTTCAACGGCCGTGTTCCGTGTCCGTCCGGTCATACCAACTAGGTGGACGACATGTGCCAGGAGGCAAACGGCTTGGACGAGAACACCATGGTCGAGTTCGTGAGCAGCACAACCATGGTCGGGTGAGTACTGTGCTGTTGTCGGTGTGTCGTGGGTCGAAGGAGGGGGGGATATATACTGGCTAGGCGTAGCGAACCGTCCATTTTGGGCTCGCGAACGTTGTCGCACCCATGGTAGGGACGGTATCAGCGCCATTTCCCATGCGCCACTACACCCTCTCGCTCGTCACATGCTCCGTGTTCGTGCCAGACTTCTCCCGGTGCCGCACCCAATCGTGATTCGGAAGTACCACCCCAACCAGCACACCGCCATCTGGTTCACCGCCTTCATGTGGGGAGTTGTCTTCGTGCGCAACCAGGATCTGCCCATGTTCGACGGGCAGAAAATCCGTCTCTTCACGGTCACGAGCGGCGGGACACAGTAGGAAACTGCTCGATGTCGTTTGTTGAACAATTGTTGTGAGTGTCTGAGGGGTTCGTCGGCTGCTGGTTGCCGGTTCTCGTTGTTGTCCAGGTCCCAGAGAGGGGGAGAGAGAGACAGAGAGCGACGTATTGTTGTGGCCTCGCGGTGAAGAGACACCTGAGACTCCTTTCCTTGGAGATGTGCGTTTTTGTGGGCATGCTTTGGTCCCATTCGGGTGTACGGTAGAGCTGTGGTATGGGCGATAGGCGGCAGCCCTTGTTTCTGTGCGAGCTATGCGACCCGCACATCCAAAAACATGGTACGCCTCCGAATAATGCGGCGCTTCAAAGAAGATCCTTCTTCAAGAGTTGGTGTTGCCATTCCAACGTCTGTTTTCGGTTGTCCGCCGCTCAAGCTGGCGGTGGGTGATATGCGGCATGATCTGCGCCACAGCCTCAATCCTGCAGGCTTTCACCGGTTTCCACATATGCCCCCAACACAAGTACTTCGAATTGCCTCACTGGAACAGTCGCTAGAAAAAGCGGTGATTGGTTACCGGTTTATAGCTTCGAATTCCCGCCCGTCCCCTCCCCTGCCCCCGGCCGCACCCTATCATCATGCGATCAAATATCCCAACACACTCAAAGGTCACATGAACCCAGAAGCAAGACAGGCAGTCAAACATGAAATAAAAACGCCTTGGGAGGTTTACCACCCCCTGCACAGAGCGATGCTGCTGTTGGCGACACGCCGCTAGAGCCCCAATCCACCGTTCTCCCCAGCACCCCACGCCGGGAAAAATTCTAGCCGCGATCGAACGGACGTGCCTCTCCGAGGATCGCCGTCGCCGTCACCACACTCTCCGACGCGGGTCAACGTTTTTGGGATCGGAGCTTCATTCCAGGCGTGTACGTCAGCCCTACAAGAACGACGCCACTCTTGACCCATTCGCCTTCGCACCACTCACGACAGTCGACCTGGCTCACCGTCAGATGGGGGACACAGACTGACCCTCAAAACACCAACTCCCCCAGACATTCTCCATCGCATCAAACATGGCCTACCGCCCCAACTTCGTCTGTAAACTCTGAACGAGAAACCGAACGTTTCCTTGCATAAGCTCGTCGGCCTAACCCCAACCCCAACTGAACCGATGCTTACGTTATCCAGTACTGTAGTATTTCCTTTCTACTTGTTTCCACTGGGAAAAATATGCGCAATACACGTACAAGAAAAACTCGTCCGACTCCTCGTGCCTCATACACTTGTTTTACTTGTATGGCGCCAAGTTTGGGCTCGTGTCAGCGCCTCTGACGAGCCGGAAAGCCCGCCTGTACTCCCTACAAGTCCGCCTCGTCTGCCACACACTTACAGTAGTTTAGATTCCGTCAACCATCCTTCTCACGAGCAGCACTTTTCCCTTGATGACATCAAAATCGGCTTGAAACCACTACGACCCCCCGTCCTCCGTAGAGCCATCCGCACGCTTCCTTTCGGGAGCCTGCAGTAGTCCAAATCTGCGTGTACTATCTGCTCGACGTACATACTCCACGGGACAATCCAGGACTCCTGGACCTGGTACGTCTTGCCGTTATTTCTGAATAATTGTTTCATACGCCTGTCCGGCAAGTCCCTCGTGTGCCCGACTTTGATCTCCTTTGGTTTTCCTTTGCCGCCTTTCTCGCGTGCAGCATATACGTAGCCGTTCGTGTCTTCGGGAGTAGGGCCGTCGTCAAACCGTTGCTGAGCTTTTTTATTCAGCTGGCCATACTTTCGTCTCCCGTGGACGCTTCTTCTGCTACAGGTTTCTCCTTCAGTTCGGCAGGCAGTGACACAAGTGTGGGGCGAGGTGCGGGATAAGGAGACAAGCGGGGTAGAAGGCAAGCGGCGGAGGAGAGGTTTCATTGAGCCCACAAAGAGGTCGGCAAATATCGCAATGTTGCATACGCCTCTTTGCCGACCTTACGTCTATCAGATCCTCAGGTTTGCTCAGATACTGCTGCGAGTATGTCTAACACCGCAGGTTACGTAGCCGCCATCCTCCTAACCGCGACCTCCCCCGTCACTCTCCCTCACTTTCTCTCACTTTGTTGACGTCCTGCGAAGCCATCTGCTAGATGTTCTTATACCGACGGAAAGTCGGAATGAATGAGTACTGAAAGTGCCGGACGTTCCGACGTTCCTACATACCAAAATTGTGACGGTATGTGGTCGTCCTTACTATTTGAATCGACCGCGCTAACCGACTGACCAATGAAAAGGCGTCAGTCTACTTGTATGTTTGTGTGTGTAATGGCAATTCACTTTGTGTGGTTGTGTGTATGTGTTGCCGGCCAAACCCACCTGCGCGGCCCCTATTCGCACGCAGCGACTGATGATGCATACGCACACAAAGCCATGGTATTTGAAGTGTGGGGTCCACCACTGCAACGTGCCCAGGCACACAATTTTCAACATACTGTAGTCAATATTGTTGTTTGTAAACGGTGAGAATGCCACATATCCGACACCCCACCCCTTGTATTCATGCCTCCTTGCCCGGCAGTTGTGTGCCCGGCCGAAACTAAGTTCACTCCATTCGCTTTCTTCTTTCATGTCGTGAGTGTTCCAGCGAAGATGGTGGTCATTCAAGCGCTGTCCAAGGCATCTCCTATCACCGAGCGCAAGCAGGCGGCCGAAGATACAGCAGTGAAATCGCCTGCTGTTCTTCATACACTATGGAGGACTTGTAGATGGTTGATTACCGTGCCCAGTGTCTATGGATGCACACGCACACGCTGCCGACTACAACCCTCGATTGTTTCCAGGTGCTGGATCTGCTTGAGACTTGTTTGCCCCCTCTAAATCAATGAAGATTCCTCGGCCACAGCGATCCAACAATATATGAGCACCTTGGTTTTTCAACCATCTTGAGTGCGTTCCGCTCGGCATGTATGCAGCCTATCTCTACCATCCACTACTAACAATGGACGACTTCCACGCTTTTAGCCGGGGGAACGAGGGCTCACGGTTGGATCTTGGTACCATGTTCATTGATGTTAAACATCACTCTCAGCTTGATTTTCACTCACACCACGTCCTACTGCTGTATGCATATGTACCCTTGCTTATCTGCTCGTACATCGAAAGGACAAACGATATATATAGGTAGGAAGCAGTGCCGGTCAGGATACCAGATAAGGCAGACATCTCGGCTATCTACACTATTCGCCTGCAACAGGAATGAGACATATGTAGGGCTCTGAAAGGTTGGCAGCCGTTCACTTTACCGCTAAGGGTGTGAAACCTTCAGGTCGACAGTAGTGGCCATGGGATGGCTTGCAAGACCGTCCAAGTGCAGCCCTCTTCGCCGGCAACAGCCTTGCTCAATGATCTGAGGGATTAGACAAAAAACATACTCTGTCAGACCACCAGTCAAGTGTTGTACCCGTGTTCCAAGCGTCGTTGAATGAGATGTTGCTCTCCATACTGCCTTGCGGAGAGAGGGGGAGAGAGAGATTTAATTACATAATGCGTGTTCATTATTGTCTCTTTAACAAACGTAGATAGTGAGGTCCCTTCTACTTGCGGTTGGCTGGTGAGAAGATAGTCTGCTACACACCGCCGAAAAACTATTGAGGGCCTGCCGCTCCTCCTGAAGAAAAATGTTTACCTGTACCGGCATGCCCTGTCGACTGGAGAACCGCTCAATATGGTATGTCGTGTCCGCGCGCGCACCCAGCGGTCTGATCCTTAAATCTAAATTGCGGGCCCGCCCGGTCGAATCTACCTGTCTGTAGGAGTCCAACCCTTCCGACGATGAGCTAGATTGCTAGATAACACGGGAGGAGCTGACACTGCGGGGGGTGGGGGAGTGGCAGCGCCACCACAGCACTCGGAGCTGTTGTCGTATTTCGCACCGCTTGGAGGGGGTACAGAGGCTTGGGCAGTTTCCCATCTTCGCTACGCAAGTATGCTGCGTCTCGCTCACATCGCACGGTGCGAATGCAAGGTACGTCAGGCAGATATCAGAGAGACGTTCGAGTAGGCATACTCGATATACACACAAGTGACACTAGCAAATTCACGCGGCTGCGTACAGGAAGAAGAGCCTGTTTTGGTTGCTCACGAATTGCTCCCTCCACGTGCGAACGCCTCTCTCTCTGTGGGCCGTGTTTCCAAGACTTTCTAGGTAGGACTATTTCTGTGTACGTAATATCAAGGCAAGTTGTTCAGCACGCCCAAGTAGACGAAAACAAAAACACTTGTCACTTCTCGTGCGCTTGGACGTACACAGGCCAGCCCCGACGGGAGAAAAGACTTTCTGTGTTGTCGTGTTTAACGGATAAATACGTGCAAAACTTGCACACTCCTGTCTGATGTCCACCCTAGCGTAGCACTTCTTCGGCTACTTCCGGAAGTCGACAGTCACAACGAGACACACTAGGTTTTACGACACTGCGCTCTTGTTCCACAAACTTGGGGACATGTTCCCCGTGAAGCGGTTAAGAACAAAACGCTATTGCGACCTCCGGCTTAGCGGCATTCCTTGAACTGCGGTTGTATCTCGACCTGGTACCACAAAGCATTGAACCGCGACTCTCACTCTGCGCACACATAATAATGTCAGTCGACGGGGAACTTAGATCATGGTTTGCTTGCACGCATGCAGGAGGCCACACCTACCTTCATTGCCAGGGGATAAGCTTATTCGAATATACATGTGCCGATAGACTATGATATGGTGTGTGGTGTGAATACATGCTGTTTAGAGCAGTATTTAGCCGCAAATCTCAGGGCGCAGACTCCAAGTTCACAGCAGTCATTGTTGTGCCGAGGTACCGGATTTGAGTGCAGCCTTCCTGATAACACCATCTAGCACGACTGGATCTTCTCCGGTTAGACTCCACATCTTGACATACAGACAGACTTACTCGACAAACGAGAACCCCCAGACATACCAATCCTATCGCACAACGCCTACCGCCCGACCGGGGCGAAAAACACAAAAATACACAATCCACAATTTACACGCGACGCGTCGCTGTCGATACGTTCTAATACTCGAAAGAAAACAATTATGTGTGAAACTCAAAATCAGATCGCGCCAAGTTTGGGCTCGAGTCGCCGCCGCCGCCGGACGGGAAGGCCACAACGGAACATGCCACAGAACGCCGGTTGCACTCCCAAAAAGTCCGCCTCGTCTGCCTCGCGGGCGGCAACCATCCGGATCGCGAGCTTCACCCTGGCCTCGACGACGTCAATGTCGGCCCGGAACCATTCCGTGCCCCCGTCCTCTCTGCCGCCACCGTCCCAGCTCTTTTCCTTGCCCGGGACCACCTTCAGGTCGTCGAGATCGAGATGCACGATCTTCTCGACGTACCCGCACCACGGAACATGCCAGGACGCCCGGAGCGTGTAAGCCTTCCTGTTGTTGTGAGCGGACTGCTTCATGCGTCTCTCCGGCGGGTCTAGAGTGGTCTTGCCGATTTTCCACTCTTTTGTCTTATCGCCTCCGCCACCGCCGCCGCCGCCGGACTCGCAGTAAATGTAGAGGAAGCCCGGCGTATCTTGGGGAGAAGGACCGGCGTCGAAACGCTCCTGGGCTCTCGAGCGCAGCGGGCCTTTCATTCGTGCGCGTTGCTGCTGCTTTTCTTTCCCTCCCCGCCCCAGGAACCTTATTCGCGTCGCCTTTCCTCCTCGGGCAACAGAGGGCGACGCCTTGACCCCCTTGCTGCCGTTGTCCGACGACTTGTAGTCTGCCGTCATTGTTGGTCCGAAATTATGAAATTATGAAATTATGAGCCGTGCAGGGAGTTCAATGTGGTTGTTGTTTCCAGGAAACGAGAAGTAAGTGTGGCGAGGACATGAGACAGAGACGATGTGCCGCGAACAAGGGAAACACTCCGGTTGATGCTGCGGGCGGGCGAAAACTTGGCAGTCTGCTTGCTGGGAAGGTTAAGCGGCGAAAGTCAATCCCAACGTGTCTGGAGTGTAAGCTGCAGGCGTTCTGCATCTGCCCTATCTAGCCCTTTGACTTACCTGCCATCCTTCGAATCAGCTCCTGTTTCTTGAGATGACTATAGCCCGTCATTCCGCGCTTCCGGCATTCCGCGCGCAACTCCTCAAGCGTAGCCTCTCGAGGCTTCGCCTCCCCCGGGGTATTGCCGCTGCTGGAAGAAGGCTTTTTGTTGTCTGCAGAACGTCGCAGAAGTGGCCATGAGGGGGGGACGGGGTCAAGCCGACGGATTCAGCGAAGAAGACGCGCAGCTTTGGTCACAAGCCCCTTGAAACATAACCCACGCCGAGGTAGTTGCTCTAATCTGGGCATCGTCTTTTCTCTGGGCATACGAAATACAGATGTCTTATGTGTACAGTTGTATTACTTCAACCTTCGGAAACAACGTTTTTTCGGGCACTCGCCTTTCAACAACCGGATCAATTCATCTTTTTTAAGCTTGGAGACGTTCTGCAGCCCCCGCCGTCGACATTCTTCCCGTAGTTCCGCCACAGTAAGATCAGCGGGCCCCTTGCTCTGCGTGTTTGTGCTGCTGCTGCTGCCGCCGCCGCCGCCGCCGCCGGTGGCCGATGGCGTCATGACAACGCCTGCGATGACAACAGTACGCGACAACACGGCGTGGCGTTAGTTAGCAATATGAACAGCAGTAGACGCGGGTGAGCGAAACGCAAGCAGTCGCAAGAGCACCAGCGCTATCGCTTGCATCTTTCTGTTTTTTGCATGGACGAACACAGCATAGCGCGCAACATGGACGAGGGTAAAACATGGAGATGATACATATGCATACGAATTCGCATAACAGGCAGGACCCAGGACCCCCAATACCCCGTAAATCTGCTGCAGCCTCTCGACAATCTACTGTACGTATACATTCTGCAATCTAGGAGGTCGACGGCCAATAGCATCGCAGGAAGAATATCAAAAGCAAGGCATCAAAAGCAGCGCCAGGTAAAGTTGTGGCATTACTGGCACCCACCTGTTTGGAGAGCTCGAAGGAGCGAGGCCTTGTTCAAGCGCGAGTACCCCGTAATTCCGCGACGTTTGCACTCCGCCTGAAGCTCCTTCTTTGTCCACGTCTCGTCCACAGCCCCCATTGCGTCTCACCACCCACAAAAGTACGAGGGAAGGGTGGTTTCTAGCGGTGCTTAACTTTGTCTGCAGTTGCTACCCTTCGCTCGCTTGCTCCATGTGCACGAGTGCACGCGAGTGCAACCAACGGGACAACAGGACCGGTGTCATATGCATATGCGGCGGAATCAGAAAAAAAAAGTCGGAATTGACCAATAGGAGGCAATTACCAAATGCCGCTGGCCGTGTCCCCCTCCCTCCTCCTCCAGGGAGATATACTCCTCTCTCGCTGCCCTCCCTCCCGAAAAGGGGCCCCACCGCACCCATCATCGCTGTACCTTGACGATTTACTCCTTTGCAAGCAGGAGTTGGTCTAGTTCTTGAGCTAGTCTGTCGATACTTCCCACTGCCGGCGTTATCCTACCCACAACGCGGCGCGGTACAGAAGGCACAGAGAGAGTGCGGAGGCAAAGAGATAAACACAACGCCGGCCAGGAGACAGGACGGCAGAGGAGGACCCGTGATCATGTCTGGTCGCCAGCTACAGTATGAAGAGCTTTCTCGTCTCCTGCAGCAGCTGGGAGACACGTGGGTCGCTGAATGGTCTGCCGCGGAAGGTACGTGAGGCGGGACTATAATAGTTGAATTTCAACTACATCGGCCCGACCACTGCCTGGGCGCATGGGGGTGGAAATCCGAGATCGCGAGATCGCAGTCTGTCGCTGCGCGTGTAGCAAGCCAATTATATCCCTTCAGAACCTGTACCAACCCGTTACAAGACCGTGGCCAATCCTCCGTTTCCTGCAGCACCTACAGCAGTAGTCTATGCAGGAGCCAACACAAACAGGAGGTTCGCGGTATGCAACCCCCAATAATTGCTTGCCTCCAGCAGTCGCAGTTGATGAAGAGAGATATGTAGACAAGGACAGAGACAGAGACGGTTATACTTACAGAGACCAAAAGACAGAGACGCATGAAGCGTGCCTTGTGCTGCAAGAAAGTTTGGTGATCAACTCATCAATTTACGTGTATTGTCAAGTATTGTTCGCCCTCTGACATGATCAGTTGCGCCTTGCCCCCGTGCACCATGTCTTCGCTGTGGTCTGGGGCTGGGGTCGGGATCCTACTGCGGCGTTCGACGGCCGACGGCGCCACGCATCTCAAACAATACTACACACTTGACATAGCAGTGCCGAAAGCGCTGTCGGATCTCCTGGATAAAATCAAGACCTCGACCAGCCCAACAGCATCAAAGGGACCAACACAGGATGGTGAGGACGTCGACACCGGCAACGCCGCAGGGAAGGGGAGCGCTACCCCGTATCAGCTGCCGGCGCTCTTGGACATAGCTCGCTTGGCGCTGACGCCCAGCTGCGCCGGCGGGGTAAGGGTGGGAACAACCCCACCCAAAGCGCGCTCCCGCGCCCTGGCGCTAGACTGTCTCAGCCTCGGCTTGGTCCTGCACCTCGAACCGAGCGAGGGGGATCGGTTGAAAGATTTCAGGCGTGAAGCCTTAGCCGTTGCGGCCGTGGGAGCGAAGGACGAGCGGTGGGAGGTCAGGGTCGCCGCGGCGCGGGCGGCAGGAGAAGTTTTGAGGAGGACAGGAGGGCAGGAAAAGTTGGTTCACTTGCTGTCGTCCAAGCAGGTGAGAAGAGAGAGAGAGCCCGGGGACCCTTTGCTTGTTTCTTTGTCGGGGGTGGATGTGCGCGTTGCCCTTTTGAAGTTCGAAGAATAATTCTAAATCCTGCCGGCCCACCAACACTCTCAGTTTGTACGGCGGGGGGTGCTTGAATGTCCTGACTAGGTTCTTGGTGTACGATTGTCGGTGGCAAAGCCTTCAACGGCCACCGGAGCGCTACAAGTACCTAGGCGTGGGTCGCCAGGTATGCGCGCATGACTCGGCAGCTCCGCGTTTCCGAAAGGACTCGCTCAAACTTGCCGCCGTTTCTCGTCATAGCTCCGACGGGCGAATTGGCTCAGTGCTGCATGGAACGTTCGACTGTTCCATCGCATCTATTCAATCCTTTCTTCCTCGCAAAAGCAAAAATCCAACCATCGCCTTCAACCATCGCCCCCCTCTCCACCCCATGTCTCTAAACCCCTGTGCCATGATCTGGACCAGGGCTGTTGGCTCCCGGCCCTTCTCGCCGACGGCTACCCAGAGGTGCAACACGCCGCCCGTGAGGCTCTCACCCAGAGCCTCGCTTGTCCAGACGGTAGCTGCGACGGCATGCCGGAGAACGGTCTCAACCCGGCCGCAGTATCGCTCCCGTCGTCGCCATCTGCCGCCGCTGCTCCTGTTAGAGCCGCCTCTTCTTTCCCGCCGACGGCGGCGGCGGCGGCGGCGATGCGCGGGGCGTGCGAGGCTCTGCGAGCGGCGGCCCTATCGAACTTGGACGTCGAGCCGGAGGCCGGCGGCGTCGTCGACCTGAGAGCCGTCGACCTCGCGGAGGAGGAGACCACGCGTACCGCCCTGCGAGCGCTGCGGGGCGGGGCTTCCTTGTTGGGATCGCCACCGGGGGAGCGAGAGTCGCACTCGCACCTGCCCCTCCTCGCATCGTCTTCGGCACTGCCGGGCCGGCGGGAGGAAGAGCACGGGAACGAGCAGGAGGCGACGGCCGCTCGGGTGGAAGCTCTAGAGTCGGTAGAAGCGTTGCTCGTTGGAACACTGCCAGATTTTCCGGATCTGTCTGTGCCGTGGGCCGCGGAAGGCGGAGACCAGCACGGAGCGGCGGCAAGCGCTAGGAGTGCCGCTGGAGTAGGCGGCCTCTCGCTGGAAGCTGGCGAGACCGTCTGCGCGCTCTCGCTCGGGGGCGCGGAAGGCGCGGCGGGATTTCGCGCCAAGGCGTTGGAAGCGGCCACGGCAGCGGTAGAGGAGTTTCGGTCCGAGTGCCTGTCGGCGGCTGCGGGTGACGGGGGCGGAGAAACCGGAGGTAAAGGGGGGGAGGGCTTGTGGAAACGGGTTTACTGCGGACTGCTTGTGCGATTGGAGGGGTGTTCTGCGTTCATGGTGGGCCCCGAGCCGCCGTCACCGCCAACGGCGGTGTCACTTCCGGCGCGGGAGGGCGTCGTCGTGAACGGGCGAGATGGCCACGACACGTCGGCGGCGACGCCACCGACGCAAGCCCTCATCGCCGGAGAAGGGGCGGGCGGCAGCACGGTCGGCGGCGAATCCACCACCGCACCCGCCGCCCGTGGGTCTCCGCCGTCCTCCCTCGCTCGGCTGACGGAAGCGTTCGCAGAAGCGCTGGAAGAGGTGCCCTTGGCGTACGAGCAGGCCGTGCCCCCAAACCTCGACAACAATGACGACATGACCATCAGCGAGAAGAACGCGTTGCGCGCTCGGGGCGGCAGGCGACGGCGGTGGATGGTGGCTTCCACGCACCTCCTGCTTCGGGCTGGCGCGAAGTTGTGCGAACAATACCGGCGCTCCTGCGGCGGCGGAGCGCCAGCCGCCGACGTTGCCGGCGGTAGCGGTAGCGGAGGGGAGCAAGCGCTCGCGTCGGCGACGCTGGTGAAGCTGTTGGTG
>FN649741.1:3199650-3241446 GCA_000310025.1 Ectocarpus siliculosus
GGGGGTTTTTTTTTTTTTTTTTTTTGGTGGGAATTTTGGAAAAAAAAAAGAATAAGGAAAAAAAAATAAGGGAATTTATGGGTATAGAAAAGGGTAAAGTTGGGGGGAAAAGGGAAGGGGGTTTTTTTTTAAAGGGTGGTGGTTAGAATTATGAGGGGGGGGGGGGTGGAATAGGAGGAAAATTTGGGGGGAAAAAGGGGGGGGGGGGGGGGTTGGGGGAAAAGGAATTTGGGGGGAAGGGGGTTTGTTTTGGGGTTGGGGGTTGGGGGGGGGGGGGGGGGGGGGGGGGCATGGTTTTGACGACGAAACGAAGAAACTACGTACTGAAGTGGACGAAGGTTGACTGAAACGTAGAGGCAGGCCTGCGCCAACCCAGGTGCCGGTGGTCGTTGCTACAAAGGGTTGGCGTGCCAACCTAGCAGCGGGGGCCAGGAAAGGTCTTGCAGGGACACCACGTGTTTTGACTGCTGTATCGTGGGCACGACTACTGGTGTGCCGTAACGAGACGCGTCACACACAAAACCCAAATACTCCTACAACAAATGAAATACTCTGTTTCCATGCTTGAAACTCAGATTACCAAGAACCGCACATTACAGCATTAGCACGAAGTACAACATGACATACCCGTGCCCGAAAAGCGAGGCTTACCGTAGAGTCAAGGAGTGAACTCAAATCCGATCGTGACAACACCACCAGCTACGATCACCTACCCAAAATATTCTTACTTACACCACATTCGCTCCATGTGATCATGCCGTCGGGGGTCCCGCTGAGCTACGGCCAGACTTACCCGGGATGAACGTTGCGCCGACGAGAGCGCTGAGGATGTACACGAAGTTCGCTTGCCCGCCCGAGATCTTATCGTAGTACCTCGGCAGCAAGAAGGTCACACCGAAATAGCTGAAGCAGTCGTACCGTCCATGACGCGCGGGGAATGGGGGGGCGAAAGGGAGGAGGAGGGTGGAGGTATGACTAGGCGCATCATCGCCTTCGTAACGCAAAGATCAATCGTCCTGGCTGACGTCTGTTGGTGGATGACATCCTCAGAGCCTTGGTCGACCGTAGGCGGTGCAAGTCCATCCGGTTCAAGAGCGCCGCTCGCGTCGATTGCAGAGTCACGGCCCCGAAACGGCTGCATGAGTACCACGCGATCGCACACTAACACAAGTGGTGCGTCACACCAAGGGGGCTCTTGGAGTGCATACACAGATGCATTGCTCCAAAACTCGAAGAGCCCAAATGGGGGGGGTTCTATTGTATACCAGGGGTTTACAAACCTATAAGCATCATTACAGGATTACTACGTCCATACTTAAACACCCACAGATCTCTATATTTCATGAGGTGCGATGCAGAATTTCATTACAAAGTCTAAAACTATGCATATTTTTTAGCATAGCCACTAAATCCTGCAGACAATACAATAGACCCCCCAAATAAACTTCGACAAGCCCAAAAAAGATACGACGCGGGGGGGGGATCACTATGTGCACGCCGGAGCCCCCGTGTCTGTACATGGCAGAAACCCCGCCAGAGTGTTGGGGGTGGTGCTTCCGACTCGTGTACAACGCTGCCCTCGGCTCCCACCAACCGACGAAACCAAGGTCAGCGCACATCGTCAAGTCACCACTTGATGCAACAAGAAGCCATCCATTGCGTTATATCTACCTTTTTCAGAACCACCTAGCATACAAGTCCTTATTTCTCCCCACCTAATGTTCACGGTGAACCAGACTACCCATCTGGTACGAGCACGGGGTTCCAGCGCCAGCACGCGGGACGAAAAAAGCGGACGACGAGCGGAGCAAGGAAAGCTCAGCCAGCGGGGAGGAAACACGAGCAGCACGAACGGAGCTACAACACGACCGCCTACATTCGAGTACGTGAGGAATACACGGGTTGAGGGCAGTTAGTTCGGTACGTTGAGAGAGAGAGAAGGAGCGGCGGAAGGGGGGCCGAAGATTAGGAAGTGGGGTGGACCGGGAGACGACAACGACGGTCAGCCGACATGCTGAGAGGAAAGATGGTCAACAAGATCATGCATCATCAGCACAACGCAGAAAGAGGAGCATCGGGGCCAAAGCAGAGGCGACACAAACATGGACGTAAAGCATGAACCATGCGCGTGCCAAAAAAAGGGGTGCTGTATGAGCACAGGCGAACATGTAGATCGCCTCTCTCTTTCATTCGGCTGTGCTCTCTCTCACACACACGCCCCGCCGGCGCCGGCGCCGCCTCCAAGCGCGCATCTGGCCAGATACGCCGCCCGATACTCACAAGGACAGCGTTATCCTTCTAAGGATGGGAGTGTGGAACAGCTCGCGCACATCCCCGGCCTCAGCGTTCTCCGCTTCCTGCCCGTGCGACGCGGCGTCTCCGATCCCGGCCGCAACTGCTTCGCCGCCGCCGCCGCCGCCGCCGCCGCCGCCAGAGTCCAGATCTGTCGGAGAGAGAGACAGCGTCATCGTCATCTGCCGAGATGTATGTGACATCGACTTACGAGTGAGGTGTTGGGGTGGGGTAGGGGGTCACCCCACGCCCAAAGGAAACGACTCACCTGTTTGCTTATCGCTACAATACTGTCGATCACGCGCAAACGATCTCGTTCCCGCTAGAAGAGTGCCGTCGTTGTCATAGAAGCTGTCATATGTTGTCAAACGTGTGTGAAGTCGAGTGTTGTGCCTCATGGGAGAGGCACCGGGAAGTTGCTGCTGGCGCATCGATCGGTTTTGATGTGCCTGGAATGCGTGCGTGTCGTACGTTGATATCCCATTGTTCTGGAAGTTCATTTTCACAAATCTTTCGGCGTGCTTTCGGTCGCACCAACCGGGGTCACACAGGAGGATGGTCTCATAGGATGTGTTTTCTTCCTCCCCTTTCCTGCCGCCGTGTTATTGCCTTACCCTTCTTCGTCCCGAAGACGATTCAACTGTTTCTTTCGGCCGGGAAGCCGGGTTCTTCGGACACACGAATGAATCACCATCAACCTTTACTCGGGAAAATGCAAGACCAAGACCAAACGTCGGTTCAAGTAACTGCACCGAGATTCGACTCACGCCAAACCGCCAGCGGGCTGGAAGGTTGCAAGACCACCAACGAAACTACCGGAAGCAGTCAGCTCTCAACGGCAGGATCAAGTATTGGTGATACACCACCGTCTGTTGCTTTGAAACGCACACCGACCGTCCCGCACGAACTGCGGGTTAGGTGCGAGAGCCTAAGATTCCTCTCAAAAAAGAGTAATGGACAGGCCGCCTATGAGCCGCGTGGAGACAAGAGATACGACTACCCGTCTCATTCGGCACCTGAGCTCTCCACATCTTACACCCCCATTCTTTTCTCTCCTCACCCCCCCCCCCCCCTCCCCGAAGCCAAAATAGGAACACGGATAGAAACCTGACAACCCGGTCGTTCGAAGGCGTAGAGGGTCGCCCTCGTCGACCGCCTGCCCTGAAAAGCCCAACCCGAGCACGTCCAGCTTGCCATTCATTCTCGCCACGTGCTCCAGCACCTGTAGGACGGATACCACAACAGCCTCAATCGATGTCGTCGTCATTGGCTTGGGGGCAAACATCCCGCCTGTCTCGATATCCGAGGGTCTTGCACTAGGCAACCGCTCTCCCTCCCTCCATAAATCAATCGGTGACCTCGCAATGCGGTCTCTCAAGGCAACCCTCCAGCCTCCGCACCCCCTCGCGTAGACGGCGCCAAAATTGACCCCCCGTCTCTCGAATGCGCTCTGACGGCGCCGCCCTCCCTGCCTTTCAATGCCAGCACATCCCCCCCTTCAAGAAAGCAACGCCTTAAACTACACGTGGACCTCCTTCTCAACGCCACACGATAAACCAACACACCACACCACATGTACGACATACCTGCATCGCCTCGTCGTGCCTCCCCATGACCTGCAGGAAGCGGGGGGACTCAGGAAGCAGCCGGTAGGCCACGGCCACGATCGCGGATGGAAGCGCGGCCACCCCAAGAAACCAGCGCCACATTGCCTCTTCCTTCCTGTTGCATGCACCGTTCGTTCGAGGACTCGATTACTTCGATAGGGGAAGTGTTACGCCAGGACGTCAGCATCGCAAGGGTAAACCTCGAGCTAGAAATACTATTAGAGTTTTGTTTTTGTTAACGAGAAAGTACGTTCATAGGAGAAGAAGAAAAGCTTGCCGCAGCAAACACCGGTATACGAGGGAGTCCGTCTCTTACACAACGGTTGAACACAGATTTCTCTGTAACAAACCGAAGTCACGAATTAAGAGAGCTCCTCTGGCTTGGCACAACCCTCGATGAACCCGTAGCCGGAAACGTACAGGGCGCGGCAGAGTTAGGCTTGACCGAGACGATGTCGGGGGCATCTACGGTATCGGACGGAGTGGAAGGGGGGGTCTAGATGGCGGTTTGAGGGACACACACAAATGGACAACGTCACCGTAAAAGGTTTGCCTAAGTGCGCGCGCAGGGGGTGGCACGGTTTCAGTCACAACGTTCGGAAGATGTCCCACACTTACCCGGGCCCGAGAACATTGGCGAGCATGAGGCCAAGGAGGGAAGCGAAGATCATGCCGATGCCCCAGAAAATTCCAGCAGTTGCGCAGAGAATATTAGCCCTATCGTTTGTCGGCAGAAACTCGGTGACGAGCGCGGTCGTCACGGGCAAGTTACCTGCCGTCAGAGAGAAAAACGTAGGACGACCCGGGCTACTTCTGAGTATTGTTGCGTCATACGGTACCGCTGTGTCGTCTTGAGTGCTGCCTTGGATGCGTCTGGTGGTATTACGTTCAGGCAGGTGTGTAGCCCTCGCAGCACGACGTGTGGACGCACGAGAGAGATTCCAAGCACCTGTATCGGCTGCCTGGATGAGCCTGTATCCTCATCACGCTATGGGTCGGATGCGTGCAAAAATGCTTGGTTGGACTAGATGGAGGACATGGAGGACATGCTTTGCGGTTGCGGTTAACTGGACAGCAATGACGAAGAATGGAAAGCCGAGCGAAGTGAACGGGATGCTTAGGTACGTTTTCGGCATCTTCTGACCACTCAAATCGCCATTTGGCTCTGATTGACACTGGAATGGCGCCGGCCACGCTGCTAAGGTTGGTTTCGTTGACCGTCCTAACGCGAAAATCCCACCAGGGAGCGTGGTGTTGTGTGTGTCCCGCCCGCCTTACCTCCTACTCCGAAGCCGACGAGCACTCGGCACAGACAGAGAACAAAAAAAGACGGTGCGAGAGAGGAGAGGACCCCGCCGACAAAGACGCAGGCCAGGGACGACACGAAGGCGGTCCTGCGGCCGCGTTTGTCGGCGTAGATGGACCAGAAACCCGCGCCGACAAGCATCCCTGCAGCGGAGAGGGACGGAAAGGTAGAGGAGACGAAAAGCGGGGTGAAAAGGCAAGCCACGAAGATGGTGGCGTGGGGGGGTTCTAATGCGTTTCGGTCACGTATTTAGCACAGTGTGTGCCATTTACCGTGCTGATGACGCACACACGGAACACCTTGGAAACCCTCGGAAACGTCTGTCGCTTTGTGCGTCACTCCCTCTTGCCCTGCCTCCTGACCCCCTGTCCCCCGTACGCTCGCCCCTCTTCGCCTCACCAAAGAAACTAGCACTGCCGATTAGCCCCTTTCCGACGCTGCTCAGCTCGAACGAGGTCGCGATGGCTTCCAGCACAAACGCCAACACAAGAACTTCCATCGAATCGACCACCCAACCCTTGCAAGCAGAAAGGGATAAGAGAGAGACGGCAAGGCACGAAACGACAACAACACACAAGCAAAGGCAGAGCCGCGGGCACGCGTGGGAGAAAAAATCGTGCAGGCGGCGAATGGGAGATGTTGCATGTCGATTTTCCGCAAACGTGGGCTCCGTGCATGTCCATCCCCCCGACGACGGTAGAAAGAAAAAAATAGACCGCACCTAAACAGACAGCCAGTCTTCCGAATAGTGAGCGGGTACGAGAGAGAGAGACACACACATACCCTGCACTGGCCAGGTGCAGCTGCCGTAGAGGCACCAAACAGTCATTCGACACACCGCTTGCACCTTTGGCGTCGTGCCACTTGTTCCTCTGCAGCAACAAGTGATGCTCGGCGAGCTTTCGGTTTGGCTCCTTCCTCTCGCGTTCTGCTATGAAGTACTGTAACTTCGAAGTACCGTCCCCTGTATTTTTTGTACGTTACGCTTGGAGCGGGCTATTTCGCTTCCGTTGCACGCGTTCTAATCTTCACCTGATCTGTGTGCGTCTGC
This sequence comes from Ectocarpus siliculosus, assembly GCA_000310025.1. Classification (NCBI taxonomy): domain Eukaryota; class Phaeophyceae; order Ectocarpales; family Ectocarpaceae; genus Ectocarpus; species Ectocarpus siliculosus. The sequence continues at coordinate 3,205,907 of FN649741.1, forward strand.
TGCCGGCGCTACTTTGTTGATGCTTAGATATGATGCTACACACAGATCTTTAAATAGAGGGGACGTGAAAGAAAAAACAGGTTCGTTTTGTTATGCGTTCGTCTGCCTCTTCCATCAGTTCTTTCCCAGGAATACTATAAAGCACCAACAACGACAGCCGCAAACCTATGTTCGTGTGTTCGACCTTAGTATATGCACCCTACACCCAATACAATAAAATTGGAGATGCTTTTCTATTTCCATTCTAAATCACCGACCCCCCGCCCCGGCCACGGCGCGCCCAAAATCTGGAAAAGTGGAATGCGTGTCCCGCAAGGTCCAGGGAAATGTTTTTCGCGTACTGCAGTGCCGGCTTGGCAGTAGTGAGGACTTTTCGACTTCATGGTACAGCGCTTACGTTTTGCGGGGCTGGCAAAAGGACCAAACGAACGGTATACGGATCAATTGTGAGGTGGGCGGCGTCTCGTGAGGCTGCTAGCCTATCGAAAACACGGCTTTGATCACATCAAGAATAACTTGACCAGATACATTTGTTTGGTGCACCAGTTCACACCTCGGCGCACCCTAAGGTAGTGGTGCAGTAGACCATGCTGCCCGATCAAGGGGCACCCCGCTATCAAATGATGTATTGTTGCGGCAAGAAGGCTGTAGCACTATTTAGACAACTTCAAAGGCACCCCTCGACAACGAAATAAAGACGCTCGTCATGCACGCACTCGATGTACATTTGGAGGTACAACATGGATGTAGTGCTCCTTACACGAGCACAACAAAAGCAGATGCAACCCAAAGGGGCGAAGAAGAAAACAAACTCGCCTGTTCCTTCGACAAAACGCTAGAGAGAAGACCAAGCCTTCAGACGCAAAAAAGACGCCAACCGAAAGACGTCAGTCTCAGTGCGGTTTAAAACAGAAAAATATATGTTTCTCAAGGCCCTGATCTGGGACCCCGTGAGAGGGTGTCATGGCGGAGGCAAAGCTATTCTGATCAAAGGCGGTGGCAACAGAGGACAACTGCTACTTAACACTTTGCACCACGGAAGGCGTCTGCGTCAGTTGGACCAGTACGGACATCATTAGAAGGTACTGAGCGGAGACCGGAATGGTTTTTAAAGTGAAGACAACAACAACAACACCAGTTCGTTTCGGAGTGAAATCATCCTCCTTGCATTTTACCACCACTACTACTCTCGTCACTAACTTTTCCACTATTTTTCGGGCGTTCATCTCCAGACTCTGCCCCCCTGCGGCGTTTGTTGTGAGGAGGGTCATCTGGCTCGAAACTCTTGTTCCCCTCAACGCCATATTTTCCACCTCCATCATCACTGCTATCCTTCGCTATTTTTTCCACATCCGTCGTCACTACCACTATGTTCCTTGTCGCCCGCCTCACTACTACTGAAATCCCAACCTATTGGCTGAATTTGCTGTGGTGGAATTTGGTCGATCTCTACACCATGACATTTGAAGACGTCATGCGTACCGACAGAAACCGAGCTATACAAGTAGCTCGAAGGTTAACCGTCTCAATCATCCTGTTGGTGTGCAAGACTTGAGGCGAAAAAAAGCTGTGTGTGGGGGTTTGTGAACCGGCACTATTGAGGGGTTCGTATCTGAACCGGCACAATAGCGGGCAACCCTCAATAGTGGCGGTTTGGCACTATTCAGGTCTGTGTCTGCGTCAAGAAAATTTACCGGGCACTGGTGTATATAGGACTCTGGCACCAGCTGTCTGGCACTATTCAACCGGCACTATACCGGGACACCTACTGTTGCATCCATACCGAAATGTACCTTCCTTGCCTATGTACAGTAGTACTACCGGTACACATGGAGTTTACATACCTACTGCTGTACATACAACCAACAACGAGACAGCAACATCTGTGTGCAACAAGAGTGCAACCACACCAATTCAAAGAGCCGAGCTCCTGCAAGTGCTGCCCGAGTCGGGCACCTTGCCTTGGGCGCCAGCAGCGCAGGCTGTTGCTGGTTACGCCGTTCAAACGCGTTTTGAATTATCGTCCGACTGCCAGAACGACATTGCAGGTCTGCCACCCAGGTGGTAATTCGTGACGATGACATCGACAGCACGTGACATCGCAGCGCACGCTCACCAATCCACACATGGTGACCAGCCTCGTCTGAAAAGGGCCCAAACCTACGCGATCAATCGCTTCAGAGAAGCTCCTAGGCGGGTTATGGAGGGCGTCCGGACCATCATCTGCACTTGGCGCAGACGGACGCATGAAAGGCGTATGTTCAAGCTGCTGCTCCGGTCGACGAGTTGTTGCAGTGGCGGCCTCCTCAATCTTGCTCTGAGGAAATGGCTGCCTCCGTCTGCTTTCCATGTTTCTCTCCCCCCCCCTCTCTCTCTCTGTGCTGTTCTGTCTCTCCTTCCCCCCTCTCCTTGGCGGTGGATGGAATAGTGGTCCCGCTCTTTTTTTCTTTCGGAGATGTACCGCCGCTCGGGGCTCCGTGTATCTCCTCCCCCGCCACCTGTCATTTCTTTTGGCCAACAAAGCCAGTATCCAGATATCCAGATCCTTCTGTTCTGATCGGGGAGGGGGGAGGGGACCTGCCCATGCTCTTGTTTAGACGGTCAGCTTCCATTAGCATACAAACGTACCCAGTTATGGGCCAAGAAAAAAACGCGTCTGCTCATTGGGAGAGAGGCTGTACAGTCCCGAGGGCCGAAGGCTGACTTGGCTGAGCGCGGAGAAGAGTTGCGGAGGTGGTTATGGCGGCTAATGAGAAGTTTTTAAGACGGGTTGTCCATGAAGCATCGGAGATCGAAGAAGACGAGTTGTTGTCCATGTTGAGGTGAAGAAGGATATGCCGACAGCGTTGTTGGAACGAAACTCCATGGGACGATGATTCGAACCGTCTTCAGGTCTCTTTTAGACAACCAACACCAACGGTGACACGCCGGTAGTATCCATCTCATCCATTCCAGCCACATGCCCTACGCATCCCATTGCACCTTTTGCTCTACTTCGCCTTCTGTGAGTCACTTCCCACTTCTCATTCGACGACAACCCTACTGGGGGCCTTCCACGTTACAAAGATGTACACCACTTAGTTAGGGACGCCTCGTGTCAACCACGGCGACGTTTCTTGCCTGTGGTTTCTCCTGAAGAAAGGTGCAACACCGCGTTCCTTTCGCGACGCCCTCACCGTTTGCGGGCTTGAACATTGCACCTTCAAGGAAGCCGCTACCGCTTCTGGCCATTTCGACGACCCCTTTCTCAATGAAGCCGGTTTTGCTCTTGAACAGGCCGTCCAAAGCTAAGGCGCACCGAAACAACTGTGCGGACTGTTACCCTGCCACCACCACCTTCGACATTTTTTCCCCACGAGATCGAAGAAGCGTGGAAGAACGACACTCTATTGCCAGGAACTTCACCATTTTATCTCGGACGGCTGTAGGCATATCAGCCACCTCGGAATCGACGTCCCGGAAGGTTTCGACTTGAGCAATTCCCACCTGCAACGTGCAAGTGCTAAGCAATTTCTTGACCAAAGGGACACGGATGTCGAAACCGTTAAAGGCCGCCCTCCTCATGTTCACTGCGGAATGTCTATTCGACAAAGTCCGCAACGCCTACCATTCCGGAAGCGACGCTCTATTTGACATTCACAGACACGCCAGTACCGATAGACGGTTTTGATCCTGTTGGAATAAGTGCCGTGCCCGATTCACACTCAATGCCTTGCACGGACTGGGTGCGGCGGGTATGTCGTAGTCCCTGCTTCGTCGACCGCGATTCTTTGTTTTTCTTCTCGTTTTTCTGGCGTGTCTTGCCTTACATCTTCGTTCTTGCGCGTTCCTATTCGATAGTTTCTCGTTTTCCTGGCGTGTCTTGCCTGCATCTTCGTTCTTGCGCGTTCCTTTTCGATACTTTCATCTTTCTCCCCCTCCGCACACCCTGATAAACGCTTCCCACGTCTCGTCTTGCGTGTCGTCTCTCTCATCTCCCTTTCTTCTGTTTGCAAAGATCCTCGAGGAGGTAACTGGCCGTGGGGGTGACGCTTGCCTTCGACCCTACCTACCAGAAGGTACGCGCTTCGCACCTGCTGGAAACTACCTTTCTCGCCGCCGATGAGAGAAAGGTGGTCGAACCAAACCCGGTGGGGCTACCGCGTTGTCGCCCTTACCGCCGACGAAGACGCCGTGCGCCGTGCCCTCTCCGCCACCGAGCCCCCCGCCGACACCATCGGCCTTTCTGGGTCTTCCACCAAATCCACCAAGAGAAAATCCTCCATAAATCCCCGCTATTCTTCCGACAAATCCGTGAAACGTCGTCGGGCCAACGACCGTACGATCGGCAACTCCACCAACGACAGCGACGACGATCACTACGGCGGACGCGGCGGCGGCGCCGGGAACAACGATTCCCGCGGCGCCGACAGCAACGACGATGACGACAAAAATGACAACTACGCCAACAGCGACAACAACTACGAATACGACGACGATGTCGAAAACGACGACGACGATAACAACGCCGACGACGGCGATGACAGGGACGATTTCCTCGACGTTGGACGAACCCATTCCTGCGTCATTTCCGATGTGGGAAATGCGTATTTTTCTATCCCCGCCCCCCCCCCGGTGTTTGCCATCGGGGTTGGGCTTTCGCCGCATGGCAGCGATTTTGTAAGACAAGCCGATCACTTCGTGAGCTCGGCAACTTTTTTGTTTGCCTTTGGTTTTTTTTTCGCGGTAACCATGAATGGTGGTCGAGTAGATTTTGTTTTGCGGGGTCGAGAACCGTCACTTCGCGCAAAGGGGATGATCGCACCACGTTGTGTTACATAGGTCAAACACCCTCGAGCGTGCTTACAACTGTCTCTGGAAGTGAAAGTACCAGACATCATACGCAGCTGTCATCCGTACGCAAGGACGTAAGCACAAGCTGCCGAACACTCTCAGCAGGATGCAGCGCACCCTTCATGCGACTCGCCGAATACGTCACGGCGCTTCGTGCTTGGTGATGTGAGAGCCTGGTCCGGTGAGAACCCGGCGTGCTCCGTCCCGGTTTGGTAGGGATGCGAGGTCAATGGTGTAACGACTACGGCATGCACGACTATGAGTACACACCACCCCCCTGGCCCTGACATTGATTCGTGACCTATTCTGTTTCCTTCTCATTTTTCTCCCATTTTTTTTGTTCGTACTATCGTATGTGTCTTCTTCCTTCCCGTGACGTTTCTACTCCTCAATCTTCTCCCTTTGGACATTTTTTTTTTTCCTGTGACTTTGTTGCATGCAGGCTGCGATTCGGTCTTTCTTGCGTTATGTCAGTTGGTAGGGAGCGCTTCCATTTATGGTCTCGTTGGTACTTGCCGATGTCTTTGTGCTTCCGTCTCTGTTTTTTTCCTTTTCTGTTTCCCCTTCCGTCAATAAGTTGACCCTGCAGCGTTCTTTCCTTTTACCGCGTTACGACCTTTCCTGCTTCCTTTTGGATATTTTGACCTCTTTCGTCCCCCTCCTCTTGCTTTTCTCTCCCTCTGTTTCCTGTTTCTAACGAACTTCTCTCCTGTGTATTTGTCCTTCCAATTTCCTTTTTTTCCTGCTTTCCCCCTTTACCCTTGCGGTTGACCAGTGGGTGTACTACTCTGTTTCCTCATTCCTCTCCCTTTTCTTCTTTTTTCGCTTCATATTTTTCGCCTATGACTTTGTTGCATCTACGCTGCGTTTCGATCTTTCCTGCGTCCTGTCAGTTACTGGGGAGTTTGTCCCTTTTTCTCTTTGGTACTTGCCTACGTGTCTTCGTGCTTTCATTTTTTCCTCTTTTTCGTTTGTCCCCTCGGCAATATTTGACCTTGTTTCGTCGTTTAGTTTATGCCGCGTTACGTCCTTTCCTCTTGGATATGTTGAGTCCTTGCCGCCCCCTCTTCTTGCGCCTCGGTGCCTCTGATTCTTGGGGAGTATTTGCACTTTTTCGCGCGAGATAAAAGGCTAGCCGTGCTGGCGAGGGCTGGAGTGTGCGCAGGCAGGGCGAAAAACCTCGTCGTCGTGGGCGTTGTTGTGGCGTTGTTGAGCTCAGAGACTTCAGCTGCGGAGAAGAGAGCAACACGACAAGCACACTAACGCTAAAGGGATGCTGGTGAAGGCATAAGCAAGACAATATGCTTGCGTTTGGCACCGGTGTCGACTTCATGTACACTCCTTAGAAATGGTTTCGAGGTGTAGGTTGCACGAAGGCACCGCCGCGATTTCGTGCGCGTAGCTTTCGCGAGATGACAAAAAATCGGTCGTGGTCAAGAAATCGCGGTGAAGAAACCGCTTAAAATTATTTAAAAAAAACGGTGCCAAAATTCCTTTTGTTTGTTTTTTTTCCGTAGCAGAAACCAACCCAATGCAGGATTGGAATATAGCAACAAGAAGTAGTCTACAGAGTACGTGTAGCGAATTAGGGGCTCACTGTCTAAGGGGCTCACCCATATGACAGCGGTAAGTCCTCCTGTTCCGACTGCTGCCTTGCCCAGTATCACATGGTTGACACACATGATTACTGCGTCATCCTCATCATTATCCAACCTTGTATACTTTGGCGGGAGTTCTCAGTATCAAACCAACCATACTGACGGAGTTACGGAGTATTGCCCCCCCTTCTTGATACTCATTGTCACGAGGCTTGGTACAATAGCCCCCCCTCGCAAGTGTGCTGACAGGTGCGGGTGAAAGAGAACAACTCAAAATCGACTCTCGGCCAGCGACAGCATTGGGTGCATTTAAAGCATGATTCTCTATATAGTTCCTTGTTACCGATGCATCCAACTGCATTGAAATACGGTCTTCTTGAACGTCGCCCCTCATTCTTCTGCTTCCACCCTTATGCCAACACAGGGGTTTAGTCCGAAGTCCGAATAAAAGCAAGGCTCCACAATTCCGTCAACACAAATCGTCCTCAATCAAAGAAACCTAGAGCTTTCCGCGCGAATCGTTTATTATGCAGTATTGCTCGGCCACAAATCCCGCTAAAGCGGGCAACGGGTTGGCTATTGCGATTCTGTTTCGATGCCGAAAAGAAAAATGACTTCTTGCAACCCTTCCGGGGGCATCACCGACGAGAATCATGTGACAGCCCTCGGCCACCAAGATGGGCGATGAAAGGTACTGCCGATACTGTTGAAGAGTATTGCTTCACCCGTTTTCTGTTCTCCCATCCTGGGAAGGTTCGGGGAACAAGCGAAGCCTACCTGCTCCAGATCCCACAGCAACACTCCCGCCCCGCGCAACACCACCTGACAGGATCTTGTCACTCAAGACGCCGGCCACTGTTAATTCGCAAGAGGGCAAGGCGTGGGTAACAACACTGTGCCACCCAAAATACCTCGTCTTGCCACCAAACAGGCACCAGCCCATCCCTCACACCGTGCGCCTCGGTGTCAAATCCTGAGGCTACCACTTTTCCTCTGCCACATTTTCCGCTTCAGGATCGGTTCTGATTAATAAGCTGTTGCCTGAATGCTGCTTCAGCCATGCGTTGCCGCGCCGGGTCCACTGTCCCAGTGACGGGGTCGGTGCCCATAGGCCGCCGGAACAGCAAGATATTTGGCTCCGGCCTAGAGGAAACGGTTAGGCAGGTGAGCGCGTCGAACATACCGCTTCGTACGTAAGCATCAGGACACGCCCCGCCGATACCGCTGCAACGCAAACGTGCGGAGCGTGAAAATGATATACGAAGTAGGAAATTTCAGACTTAAAGGTCATGACTGCATGTGCCTGGCCCGATTTCGGATCCGGCAGCGTAGGAGCATCGTTCATAGATTCATCGCTACCTCGACCGCAAGCTCGCGAAAAATTGGCCATGGCTGTTGTTCCGAATTGCGTTGGTTTTCGCTAGCCCGATTCGGCGGTCATTGTACCCTTTTGCGGCCAGAGCTGTGCGTTGATGTCGTTGCAGAGGAAAACATTTTGCCTTGGCTAACTTTGCGTACTGTGGTCGAGATCATGATCTTTCCATTGCCATTGTTTCGGGAATACATGTGTCCCTACGTGAAAGCTCAAACAACGTGGTTAGCCGCCTGGCGGCACCCTTGAAAAAGAGGGATCCATCGATCGACTTCCATCAATATACATAGCACTGGGGAATTTTTCTCGCGTGCGCTTTGCAGCTGTCTCAAAGCATCACTCGCCTGAGGATGGAGTAGTGCTCCCAGCCGCGGTCCTGGAACACGCCCAAAGATTCCAGTTCCGCCTCAGAAAGCAGCTGCGAAGGTGACAACTTGTTCATAATTGAGTCGGGCAGCGCTATATGCCTGTCGGGTGAACGTAAAATCCGAGTAATACGGAAACAACAAACGATTGAACGTTGGAAAACTCCATTTTTCATGCCATTACAATAGGAGCTCTGCACCACGGGATTGCAGGCGTATTGTGACTTCGACTATGGACAGTGTTAAAGACAGCAATAAACATCAGTCGTGTGGTAATTGTTTTCGATAGTGCCCGCGAGGACCTGTACATAATCAAGACTAGTTTTTTTCACCTCGAAGAACAGAACTGCAGCTGGCATGGAGACGTTTGCTCAGCCAAAGTTGAACGTTGATGCTGTTTTCGGCGGAAGACTCGCGTCGTGCTTTCGCGCAAGATCCCACGCTTTTACGCCAAGTCAAGTACAAGCTCATCGTTTCATCCGTGATATGTAGTGTAGCTCCTACTGGAAATGTGGTAGCTTTGCGCCACCAAACAAGATTGCACCTCGACTCTGGGTCTGGCGAGACATGACGATGCCAGCCCGCTCGTAAGAGGTACGCACCTATTTTCGGCGAGGCCCAACATCTTAATTGCCGCAGCAATGTGCGCTGTAGTTCTTAGGACGGCTAAAATGTTTTGAGCCACCTTTGGCAAAGCAGCAAAGAACGATTGGCCATCGGTGATCGATCATGTGGGAACCATGCTCCATCCTCTCGAAGATGCATAGTCAATAGTCTAACAACTGTAGGGAAGCGAAGCATGATAACGCCCCCATGCACTTAGTGCACCAATGAGTGAATTCCCGAGGAAGTCGCCCCCTCCCCCCGCCGTCCATTGAAGATGGGCTAGGCAGCCGCCCGCCCCCCCCCGAGGAAACATGTGGCAGATGATAGCGGGGGATGTGTTGGGCACGTACCAGAACTTGTAGGGGAAAGCATGTCGGCACCCCACATGGACGCGAAACGGATGAACAGACCCATCCGAAGTCGGGAGGGCTGTAGGGTCGCGATGATCATTAGAGGGTGCTGGACAAAAAAAGTAATTCGTATTCTTCGTCCTCCTCCCTCCGGGACGCACTACGGTAGGCTGATACCTCCTAACCCCTGATATTGATATATTCGGTAGTCCCAGGCGATGCTGGTGGACAAACCCCCTTCATCGTGGGGCAATACCGATCAAGAGAGCCACATTGCAGCCGGTTCATTCCGAAAGTGATTTTTTCGTTGTTGTTGGAATCCCGCACAGATTGGACGATGTAATGTAAACAGAACCCGACCGACCGAAGTTCATAAATGCAGTCTAATACACGCCCTCCTACAGCGCGCGCGAATGATGCCACGATGCTCGTAGCGAAATGGACACACACACACGCAGCTTGCTCACCTGTACTCGTACGATCCATCTACGTAGGCGCTGGAGTAGACGATGCTGTTCATTGGCGAGCTGGTGTGATGGAAAAGGGGACAGCAGGCGAAAATATCGCAGGATATGGATTGCTACATCAATAAGTACCCTGGTTCTACCAGCAGTGTGTTTCGCCACGTCTACGACCCGAAATTCACACAAGCGAGATTGAGTGACGACTTCAATACCAACACTCTTATTTGTGTTATCGGTATGGCCATTGGCGCTTTCATTAATGGTCAAATTTTTCCATCTTCTCCAACGGTCCTCATTCATTACACAAGCAGTCTTCGTCAATCCTTCCTCATCTACAGTACAACGTCTAACGTCATTCTTGCTTACTGCCTTCCTTCCCTTTCCCGCGTCCGTTGATCTTGGTCTGCACTTTGTTCCAACATACGTACAATGTTATCCTACCACCAAGTTACCACATACAAAGTTGGATATCTTATCTGGTTCGCCGTTTTCTTCGGGCCCCGCCGCCCATTGAAGGCGGTGGGGCCTTTCATTGCGCTACAGCTTACATAAAGAGTGACTATCCGTTCGAGATTACACCATGGTGTCCAAGTCTTTGGGGTGGAGGGGAAGATAACCTGCTGGAGGCTGGGCGTATTCTTAGTCCTACAGATATCTTTCTTGGATGACGCATAAGATGACGCATAGGCCTTCATTTCGACACGCTGTTGAGACGATCTTCGTGGAGACATGTCCATATGGAGACCTGGTCTCTCACACTACTGGGAGTTTTGATAATTCGCCCATGGGCACTTCATGTGCTACCCACGAGCTGCCCAAGGGCAGACAATGAATTGCCCAGGTGAGCATCGCATGGGCCGCCCATCATGGGCGCTCACAAAGATGCGCAAAAAGGCCTGTAGGGCTACACGTACAAGAGCCCGCCATCACCTATTCGGGCTGGAGGAGTGAAATCGGAGGTTCCTGTTGTATTCTGTCTCCATACCGAGGATCATTTTACGTGAGTATTGGATTGGATGAGGCCTCCTGCGCGGGACTATTGCCCCGAACATCCTTCGTTCCATCCGTTGGCTTCACATAATTTGACCACTCGTCCGGCGCGAGATCATCTCACCTAAACTTCTTTTATACACATGATAGTACCGGCCTCAATGAAAACGCACACGAGGCGTACTCTTGTTGGGACGCTGCCAGTATGGGGCCAACATCGGCGTAGCGCTGGCTGCAGAACCCCTTGCCACATTTGCACACACCAACCCCCGATCTCCAGGACCTGATACCACTTCCGCTCCCACCATGGGTTGGACGAGGGGACCTCCAACACGAAAGGGACAACCCTGCACCTTGAATGGCGGTCCGCAGAAAAAGGAAGGTCTCCTCATTTGCCTTCCGCCGTCACCATCGCCGGGAATAAGTGCCCGATGGTCAGGTCCCGACCGACGTGCTGAGCGGCCGCTACGTACGTCGTGACCACACGAAATGCTCAAGAGCTCGGATAGGCATAGTCTGCCAACCCCACCACCGCTCCGCTAAATAGATGCCCGAATTTGCGACCAAACTGGTGACCGACAATCAGGCCATGAATCCCCGGAGGATCGGCCTCTCCGTGGCGACCGTAAAGGACAGGTCGGCAACCCGGCCAATTAAAAGTGATTCCAAGTAGACGGTTACATCGCTACATAGTCCGAGCGAGGCGCACCCTTAGCTGAGGAACCTGTGTGTGCGCGACCGCGTGTCACGCCAAGCGGCGACCAGCGCGGCGCCAGCGCGAAACTCGGCTGTCTCTGCGTACTTCTGGCACGAAAGAAAGTGAAGTAATGAGCTCTTTACGAATGGAGCAGGCTCTACCGCGGGTCGCCGGTCTGGCGGACGTTGTCCCATGTCCTGCTGAAGGAATGCAGCAAACACCCTATGGTGCGGAGAGTGCAGAGCGATGTCGACCAAATCTGCCACGGGGGCCACCCCGATCGATCGTGCGGTCGTAAGCTGCCTGCAACAGACTAAACCCAAACGCCAGGATGCCAGGCAAGAGAATAACTGCATAAGCCGCGGATTCCGTCAAACACCGCGCAACGCGGCCAGCCATAGTCGGGGGGCTGGCGGCGGGAGCAGTACAAACAAAAGTAGACAAATACAAACGACATGAAATGCCGGAACGTGGGACCTAGGCTAACCCGGAATCCTCTCCTGCCCACCGATATGCTCGTGGTCATAGACACCTCGACAGCAGCGCACTGCGTTGGGTAAGGTGCACATGGTCGCTCCCGAGAAATAAATGGATCGCCCCGGGTGTCAGTAGTGACGGGGCACGAAGAAAACCGTCATAGTGTAAACGTACGCAGGGCGAGGGGAACCTCAGAAAAGGGGTTGCGAATAGCTACGGCGTAAGTAATACCGTGGAAAGGAAAAGCCCGCGAAAGTGTGGATACGCACCGGAAAAAGTCGATTGGACAAGATGAGCAAACGTCGAAAATATGCTGTGTATCTAACGGGCCGTCGAGAAAACATGACGACTGAACAGCCACAACTCCGGGCTATCTACGTATGGCAATAGGGCAAACCAAGGTTACGGATAACGAAGTTTCCCCCCGGAGTAGATCGTATTTCGCCCCCCCTTTTTCGATGCCCGACCAGGGGGGAGGGTGGTTTCAGAAAACGAAAACATCCCCCCGGCGGTTGGAAACCTGTTGACGATATTCAACTCACCAAAAGAAGGGTGTTGAGTACTAACGACAATTACGCCATCTTTGGATACTGAATAAATTAATCTGAGCCGCGTGTACAACCTTGCCCCACAAGTTGAAGGTATCCTTTCTGTCGGGTCACGGCTAAACATAACATACTTCATCCCCCCCAACGTCAACTTCACCCTCCCCCGTCTTACCGACAAGCATGGTATTTCCCGCGGTACAACACATAAGAAATATGGCTGATCAATAATGTCTCAGTGATTTTCATGCCCAGTGATAAATGTACGCCTCTTTTGCAGGAATGCACTTAGCACAGCTTCAGGTACCCACTATGTTGTCATGGGTGTGGTGCCTGAGACACAGGTTCGTACGTTCGCACCTGTCTTAGGTCAGTCGGCTGTGTAGGCACATGAGAACAATATCCACACAGTGACCGGCACGAGGAGAGATTACAATGAATGGTTCGAACACACGGGAATTGATGTGTCGGCGAGCAGTCGAACAAGCTGCAAGACTCCCGTAAAGAGGAACACACAAATAAATGTTAGAGGGAAAAAAAAGGGAAAGCAGGTACTGGGCTTCCTTCGCGATGGCGATAGAGCAACGAAACGATTTCACCACTGTATCAAATAGGCTGACGAGCCTGAGTAGAGGTAGAAAAAACAAGCAGTCCACGGCGGCATGTGCTCGTCGGCGCCGTGCATCTCCTGGCCTGAACGAGGAGGCAACATAACATGGGTCGACTCCGACATTCAAATATACCACAATTTACGGCTCCGAGAACGAAGAAGGTATGAAGGCACACGTGCAGCTAGATGCCGCACTCACACGGGTCATTTGTTTTATGTCGTTCAAACGGTAACCTTGCGTGAGCAAGCGATCATAATTTCATAAGCACATTGCCATGGGTCATCCGACTTTCGTTTCCTTTCCCATTCGAATGTGGTTGGTGCAAGGATCATTGCATGCGTCGCGAAATTGTAGACACTAACTAATTGATCGCCCTGTCGGGGGTGGGGTTTTGCCGGTGGTTGCAGACTCAGGTTTCGTCCTCCTCTGGTACGCGATACCCTTCTCCTATTCAATGAACTGGGAGTCAAATTTCAACAAGACGTTGTGGACCCCATACACCGAATGCTCCGCCATTTGCCCTCAATCGCTGTTGACGGTGATATGCTCCGATCTGGTTGTAGCACCTCGAACGTGCTTCCATGAGCGAGCGCGTGAGCCGCTGTTGTTGAGCTTATTCGTTATTGGTACCAACCCGTGTCCTTTGTACCGCCTTACACCGAATGCTCTTGGTCATTCTCATTTATTTGTATACCTCCGTGTTGCCTTGATGATACTTTGTTTCTGTGGAATGCGTGGTGTTCAAGGGCATTATCGATGAGTCTTGGCGCGTGTGAATGTTTCCGACGGGATTTATTGTAGTTTGAGACGTCGTCCTGATTGAAGCGTTGTTTCAAATGTTCGTTAGGTTCGAAGGATATTTTGTGTTTTTCGCCTTCCCAGGTGGTCTATTTTGTGGTGGCTATTAGAGACCACAGGGCGATTGGAGGCACGGAAACTGAGGTGGCGAGGGTCAACATCACGCCGGAAAAACACCCACCGCGCCAGCAACCAGATTTTTTTGCTCTTTGGTCTGTGTCGCAACTTTGGTTTATCGATGCTCCCTCGCTGCCCACTCCAGCACCAGCGATGACAAAGGTATCCGCCATGAGCTGTGTGTATGGTCCGCCTTGTGTGGTGGTTGATGCAGACCAGGAGGAGGCTGAAGGGTGCTCAAGAATTGTGAGCGCAAGAGTCGTGAACAAGCGGGAAAAATGACCCGCCTCGTCTTCAAGCAATTTGTTTTGCTCTTTCGCCCGTGTCGCAACTTTGGTTCATCGATGCTCCCTCGCCATCCACTCCAGCAACAGCGATGACAAAGGTATCCGCCATGAGCTGCGCGTATGGTCCGTCTTGTGTGGGGTGGTTGACACAGATCAGGAGGCTAGGGCGCCCAAAAGTTGGGTTCGCAAAAGTTGACAGCACACCAGCAAAGACCCCCCGCTGCTGCGTCCAGACTCTCTCGGCTCGTTTGCCGCTTGTTTGCGCCGCACACATCGGGTTGTCCACTTGGTCCAGCCGAATGAAAAAACAACGCTACCGCTGATGATGCTACTGACTCTGCACCAGTCACATGACATAGCTCGTGTGAACACCGTTAGAGTTTGCGCGGATCAACCGTCGAGAGATTAGTTTGTTTGTAGGTAGCGTCATGTGGTTGTCACCAAAAAAAGACCACAGAAAAAGACAGCCCCGACCTATCCAAAACTGCCCCAGAAAAGACAGGATGGGCTGTCCAAAACGGGTTGTCTTTTTTTGTTGGCCTTTTTTCCCTGAAAAAAGACGCCGTAAGAAGGGGTTTTGAGAAGGAAAAAAGAAAAAGACAGCTCCAAAAAAGAACCGTAAGAAATGGCCTTACAAGGACATCGCTCGCTGTACGTGTACCCCAAGCGTTTTCGCGTGCTCACTCGTTGCACGAGGACCGGGGTTTGGTCCCAAGCATCCGCGTTGTCATGCTCTTTCTATCTTCAATTATACATAGGAGAGTGTACCCTCTTCACGTTGTCACGGTTTTTTTCCGACTTAGATATTGTAGTCCGTCTTGTCGTGGGATCACGGGAATCTGTACGTATTTTTTAGGTGAGTGGACGAACCAAAAGTTATCGGCCAAACAGAAAGGGATCCTGGCCAACCGTATTTCCCTGTAATATTGCGCACGATGGGCGGCCCACGGGAATGCCCAAAATATGTTCACCGTGGTGGGCTCACCAGCTGCCCG
Organism: Ectocarpus siliculosus; assembly: GCA_000310025.1. Lineage (NCBI taxonomy): Eukaryota > Phaeophyceae > Ectocarpales > Ectocarpaceae > Ectocarpus > Ectocarpus siliculosus. The sequence continues at coordinate 3,221,012 of FN649741.1, forward strand.
AGGGTGGCGGGCAATTTAGACTTTTGCCCATGGGCCTCCCGTCGTGGGCAAAAACGAAGCCCATGAAGCGCCCACCATGAGCTGTCCAATGGCTTGCCCATACTTGTAGGCGTTTTTCATGGGTGGCCCATGGGCACCGCTATGCCCACGCTTTGCCCATGGACATGGGCTGCCCGTGGTGGGCTCACCATGGTCGGCTGTCCATGTTGGGCAATTTAGGCTTGCCCATGGGGCATGCCCATGTGTCGCCCATCGTGGGCGGGTTCCGCGGTCAAGACGAATTGGGTCTCCCGCGGCGAAAAAAACTTTTTTCAAAAAAACGCTTTTGGTTCTAAGTCTAAAACGACGTTTCAGCGCATAGAAAAAAGAGAAATAAAAAAAAATCAGTTCGGATCATGCCGAACTTTTTTTTTCGGCGCATTCCCGATCTCGCCGCCTCCATTTCTCCTCGGCAATCGACTCCGCTTGGCCGATTTAGGGGGGGTAGAGCCACTCAGAAAGTTGGTCTGACCAAAAGTGGCCGCGGGAGGGGGCCATATATGAGTGGGGCTGGGGCTGGAGCTGGCATCCCAGCGGGCAACTGCATCCGCATCGTACCGCTGGGAGACAAGCAGTGGAAAGTAACGCACCAATGGGTTCCACACGACCTAGGCCTCAAGCTCACCACCAAGCTGATGGACCAGCGGAAGGATACCCGCGTTGTCGTACAGCTTGTGGCCTACCCCAAGGATGACGAGGATGCCTTATGCTCGAAAGCTAGGGAAAAGGCCGAGGAAATCTTGAAGACGAGAAGGGACAGATACGAAAAAACACTGCAGCCTAGCAGCGGCGTGCGAAGATGCGGCAACACCGGCAGGAGGGCAGACAGCGAGATGAGCTGTCCAGTGAGAGCGGCGTTGCCGCGGAAGACTCGTGCTGGCGTTACAAGGCCGACTGCTCCCGATCGCCCCCCTGAGGAAGAGGTAAGAATCTGCTGCTGCTGGGTGCTGCTGGGTCTGTCTGCTGTCTTTCTCTCGCTATCCCCTCTTGAACCCCTCTCCTCTTCTGTTGTACTAGATGAAAAAACAACAACCTTGAGGGTACTGCTGTATGGGAAAACAAAACTGAAAGGTTGCCTGCATGTACTGGTACCACCTTTGGTTGTAGACTGCTGTCTGCTCTCTTTACCGTAGATGCCTGCCGACTGCTGAAGGTAACAACGAGTGTTCGCTGTGATGCGAGACTTCTTCTCTACCTCCAGAGTTGTGGATTGCTCTCGCTCGATGCGTTGTATGCCACCACTGGCGCAACTTCCGATTGCTGTCTACGGCGAGTGTACATTTGGTATTCGCATCGAAGTAAAAATTGAATCACAGGCTTTCATTCTTGATTTCTTCTGCTGCTACCCCAGCGCTGACGTTTCCAAATGCCCCCACTGCTGTACGTTGCACTTGACCCACCCTGCCGCTCAAACCTTCCAGCCACCAGAGCAATTCGAGTGGAGTGACACCTCGCCAGCATTCGTGGCGGCCATGAGAGCGATGACCACAACAGAGTTGTTGCGGTGTCTGGCAGAGCTCAAGGTGCCCGCCGCTGACAAGCTTCGAGAGCAGCTGGAGGAAGCGAGGGAGCTCCAATCGGCATGTCGTAGAGCCTTAAAGGATGCCGCAATCCAAGGGCGAACCAAAGAGGGAAGGAGAACGTTCCAGACGTTGCTCACGGCTGTTGCGTACGATGGAGACGGGCCTTCGAAGGTGACAGCCAAGCGCAAGTCCGAGATCTTTGGCGTTCACCCAGAGCACCTCGTCGTCGCCCGACGGCGGGTGACAGCGCTGAGGCCTGAGCTCCCTCCACTTCAGGCAATCGACGAGAAGGCGTACTACTTCCACTCCCGGACCAAGAGGAGCGACGCAACCCCTCCAGAAATGCTGGAGCTCATGGGAACATTCTGGCACACCGACGAGGTATCTCGTGCATCGGGGAACTCCAAGGACATCTGGCGGGAATCCAAGTCGCCCAGTGCGAAAGGACACCCTCGTCGGCAGCTCATCGTGGAGGGACAGGGTGAGGCAGTCTACGAAAAGTTCTTGGTGTGGCCAGGTTGGATCAACTTCAAGAGGGGTCTGGAAGGAGGAGAACGGCGAGGTCCTGGCGGACCCCGGCCGCACTCTGTTCCTCTCGACGCGGTGCAGGTGCTTGACTTCCCCGAAGACAGACCAGTGCGCGTGCAAGATCCACACGCAGCAAACTTATTACCTGGCTGCGCTTCGTGAGGTTGACGTGCAGGGGCGTGACGCGTGCAACTGTCGGTGGTGCAGCGTGGAGAATGGAGGCTCCGAGTGGAAGAAGATGTGGTCGAACCTTGGGTCTTTCTCGGAAGCCATCGCGTGCCCAAAGGTTGACCTGCGAGCTGGGGACCCCGACGCCACGGGTGAGTTCATGGGGCGGAAGCCGGAATGCGGTTCTTCGGACTGTGAGGTCTGTGGGTTCGGGCGGGAGGGGGGCATTCCCACGTGCAAGGCACTGGAGGAGTCTCAGCAGCTGGTGGAGTGGACGCGCTACGAAGATCTAGACAGGGAGGGGAAGAAACCGCTGCCGAACCAACTAGTGACCAAGGAGGGCAAGCTCTGCGATCTTTGGAGGGATTTCAAGCAGCACAGCAAGGTGTACATGGATCACCACACGAAGGCCATGTGGGGGAGGAACTGCCACAGGGAGGACATGTACACGTTCCCAAACGGCGACCTGGTTATTGAGGTGGACTTCATCGAGAAGTTCGAACATGTCCCTCCATCCGTTCTGACGTGTGCGAGACACGAATCGACCACCCTCATGGTCGCAGTGGTACACTTCAGCCCGCAAGTGTTGGAAGGCGGCGGCAGGGTGCACCTCACCGAGACATGGATCTTTGCTTCCGAAGACCCTCGCCACGACTTCGACTTCCACCTCCATGGGATGCGTCAAATCGCCGATCACTACCTTGACGGAGACGGAAGCGCAGCAACTGCGGCCGCTCGAGAGGAGAAGCGGACGCCCCGCATGCACATTTTCACGGACGGCTGCGCCAAGCAATACAAGGGCAAGCGGAACTTTCGGTTTCTGTCAAACAGCGTGCGGCAGCTCGGCTACATCGTCGAGCACCATTTCGCGGTTACGTCTCACTTCAAAGGCAGCCACGACGGCATCGGCGCCATAGCCAAGGGTGCCATGAAGAGAGAGGTGCTCAGGCCAGGGGGTAAGCTCATCACCGGCGCGGCCGGCGTGGTGAACTTCTTGGCCGAGTACTTCAAGAGCATCGGAGACAGGACGCTAGCTGACTTCTTCGCCTCGTGGACGCCGTATCGCATTCGACGTGTGTATGTGAAGCTCGTCGGACCAACGGAGATCTATCGGCCGGAGCCGGTCCTGAAGGGGATTAAAGGTACGCGGGACACTTACGTCTTCATCGGGGCGAACACGGCGAGAGACGCTTCCACTACCACCGGGCTCAGCGGAAACTCACGCATTCCAGACGTCATGAAGAAGGATTGGGAGTTGGCGAGGGGAACGGAGACGGGGAAGGTGGCGGGAACGGAAATGGTTGTGCTCACGGCGAGGAAGGTTGGGGAGGAGGAAGAGGGCAGCGTGCCCGAAGAGGGAGGGGCGGGGGGTGCAGGGGGCGGGGCGGGCGGCACCAGGAAGGGTAAGAGGAAGCGTTCAGGGAGGCAAGGCGCCCTCCGTGGCGAGCAAGAAGAGGAGGGGCGGGCGGCAGAGGCGGGGGGCGGTTCTGACGGCATCAGGAGGAGCAAGAGGACGACCGCAGTGAGTGTGAGGCATATCGCCCTCCTTGGCGGGAACTTGAAGGGCGGGGGCGGGGGGGGCTAGAGCGAGCAGCGAGGAAGAGTCGTCGGAGGAGTCCGAAGAGGAAGAAAGTTCCGAGAATGAGGAGGACGACGAGGACGACAAGGACGACGAGCACGACGAGGGGGAGGGGGAGGGGGAGGGGGAGGAAGAGGAGGGCGGGGAGGAGGGGGGGGAGGAAGGTCCGACTCTGGCGAAAGAGACGGTTTGTGTCGAGAAGGTGGTTCTCCGGCACAAACTGCACACCGGTTCGGCCTCTTGTTTTTGCTCTGCCTGTCGCGTGCATGAGTACGAGCGGTGCTATACCAGGAGCAAGTACCCGGCCTGCGGCACGAAGCTCGAAGAGCAGGTAGTAGAGGAGACAGTCATCATGGTCACTGGTGTAGATCCTGTGGTTGGGGTGGATCCTGTGGTCGGGAGCAAAAAGAAGGCGAAGAAAATTGTTTTCCGGAAGGGGGCGACCACCTGCCAGATGGACAGGGTTACCGGTACACAGTTTGGGGTCTCATTCTGCGGTAGCAGCAAGTAGATATTATTGAGGGGCTGGGTGATGGTGCGTTCAAATCTTGGTTTGCATTTTTGCTGTATTTTGTGGAGATAAGCGCGTGGTTTGGTGGAGATTGTGCGTGTTGCGACTTGTAAACTTGCAGTTTTTCTGTTGTGCTTCAATCGGCGGCGGCGAGAAAAGTGTAACGTACAACACCCATCATAACTTTGTTCAGAACGCGAGAAAAACAAATCCAACGACGGATTCGTGATCCCCGCCCCAAAATTGACAAACCCTGAATTTTTCAGATCGATCTGACGATTTTTCAAAACCGGGGATATTTTGGCATCATCCCCGGTCTGTGCGTTTTCGCAAATTGGCGAGCGAAAAAGAGCATAATCTATTGAAACCCGGCCACTACCATCGAGTTTGTTTTTAAAATTTTGCATATCATCATAAGTATGACATAGGATCATTGTATTTAATTTTCAAATGTTGGGGAGGGGATGGTCACAATCCGTCCCCCCCCCCCCCAAATAAATTCGGCTTTACCGCGGAACCCGCCCGTGGTCAAAAACGCAGCCCTGGAGTGCCTTCCATGAGCTGCCCATGGGCTTGCCCATAGATAGGCGTTTTTCATGGGCAGCTCATGGGCTGGCTGTCCATGAGCAAGCGGTCCCCATCGGCAAATTGGCATTTCGGCGCCCAAGAGGGCGCAACGTTGTGCCCATGAGCAGCCCATGGGCTGCCCATGTCGTCGCATATATAATCAAAACCCGCGAAAGTGTGGGAGAGACCCTCCTCCATACATACGTGGTACGGAGTGGTACGAGCGTTCAAGGCGCCGATCATATCGATACCTTGAGTATCGACCAAACTCGGCGATTCGGGCACGGGGCAGAGAGATGGGAGCACACGAACATAAGTGTGGCGTTCCATCTTCGCTGGCGTGGGAGGTGGTTTTGTTCATTGCTCAGTTCAGTTCAGTTCAGTTCACACTGGCTCTCAACCCGGATCTCAACCCGATTCTCACATTCTTCTCAGCAGGAGGAGAGGAAGAAGACACGATGGAAGCTCCTCTGATCGCCCGTACCTCGTACTGCAAGCGGTCAGAGAGCCGCTTCGAACCGAGGTGAGAGCCGAGATGAGAACCGAGAGGAGGGGGAGTGGGTTCGCGTGCGAAGTGGGAGCGGGGTCCGTGCTGAAAAGCTATTTCAAACGTATTCGAGCTCGAAGAGCCCGCGAAGAACGGCAGAAAGAACTCATAGAACCCCCTTTTCTTCACCCGCCCAACGCAGTTTCCAACGCAAATAACGGAAGTTGTTCTTGAAGAACCCGCCAAGAGTCCCCTTCGCTGCTTCGTGTTGATTTGGTCGGTGCGCCAGTCCCGCGACATGGGCACAAATTCTCACTTTGGAAGAACAACAGCAGTTGTACATCTTTGTCGCGTGGTCGGTATCTAGCAGTGGATGGAGACTGTTCGGGGAGCACTTCGTCCGTTTCTGTGTTCAGGCAGCTGTGAGACCCAATGAATCCATCTCTACTAATCTCTATCTTGCAGCTTTGGGCCGCTTGACTCGAACAGACCGACGGAAAAACGCACGTACTCGTCCGGACCCGTAGTTGCTGCAAGGCTAGAGCAAAAACACACACGCCGGCGAGAAGGCTAAACCGCTGAGTAAAGCGCGGGCGGGTATGCTATTTACGGACAAACTCTGTGGTAGCAAAGAAGAACGCACCGACCGCGACCCATACCCCAGCACCCAGCACCGTGGCTCGACTGAAACATAGATCAAAGTCGGAACCTTCAACTGAACATAGAACAATGTAGAACGTAGGAGTAATTTATAATAAATATTTCCCACTGCATGGTCGAAGAATAAAATAAACGTATGGGGGTGTTTGATTTAATTAATTGTTTTTGGGTTTGGGGAGAACACATGGACGCAAGACCAATTATTTCAGGCGCAAGCGCCTTGCAGGCGACGCTCTTTGGCCATGTGCAAAAATCGCCAAAGTTGGAGGAGTTGAACTCAAGGCGGGTAAGCTCACGGACAGAAGTCTGTCCCCGAGCACACACACACGCGGCCCACTCTTCGATATAACTAGACGTGAAAAACTCCTTTCTTTCTTAACAGCAAAAAACAACGAATAGCCCTGGTGCCAGGTGTCAGTCAGTGCAGCCCGGCTTCTGTATGAGCAAAGTCGTGTACGGAGGAACAGCAGTTCTTCTACGAACCCTCTCACACTCTCACACTTGCCACTGCTCTGGCAAATTTAATTAATCCATACAATCTCAAGTAATTAAGAAATTTTCGGTTTTTAGGAGACGATAAAGAAAGGTAATGAAGGAAAAAATAAGCACACGCACAGAAAGACTACCCATTCGAAATATATACCCACAGTCGAACGGGATGTGGTGGAGTCTTTTCAGTGAGTGGAGGAAAACCGGCTGGGTACTGGACTTTTTTCGAGTCTTTTCAAGTCTGTCTATACTTGTACGCTGATGATTTGTATCAGTCATGTCAGCTGGTGCCAAGTACAAAAAACATCTGTCTGTATAGGTAACCTACATTTTACAATACAGCCATCCCCTGTAGTTCTCTACTAGGTCAACGACAAAATATCTGGGAGAATCCCTCCGTTGTGTCGTGTATTTTGTAAAATGTAGCCTTCACAGGGGACACGGCGCAGTGTCTATTGACAGCTTGCTGGTTTGTTAGATTTTAGGAATAATACAATTAAAATTGAAGCACGGGCAGCAGTTTGTTGTTTCCCCCCTCCGTTTTTTTAATTTACTAAACGTATCAGTGATGCTTACAGTAGATGAGAATAGTACATCTGGTGCATGGTAGGTAGGGCATAGCATTCAGTTTGTATCATGTCAGCTTGTTTCTTGTTATGTTTGGTGTTGGTAAACAACATCATCAGTAAAGCACGGACAGTTTCCAAATGATATAATACATCCAATGTGGCGGTTGTTGCCAACTTCCCTGCCTGGTGTTCCTCAGAGCGGTTTGCCGAGATATCTTGTCGCAACCATGTCGTAATCACGTTGTAGAGCATCCGTCATGAAGGTCAGCAGCAGCAGCGAGTGGCAGTTGGTCTCTCCGTGTGGAGCAGTGGTGTTGACATGTTACGGAGTACGGCGAAGGATACATGTAGAAATTACCCACCTGGATGCAGCGATCAGCAGAGAAGGCGACGTATGTCAGCCGCGAGATCAATATGGGAGAGAGAGCACCTTTGTATATGGATGTGTATGTGCGTGTAGGACTTGGTGTGACGGGGTGCCAAAAACAGCAGTCAGTAGAGAGGTCAGGGCTCAGGTCGCTGTGGATGTGAGTTCGAATCCATGCAGGGAACCATGTTGTTTCTGTTTCTTCCTTTCTCCATGATAATCTTGATAAAATATCCGGAGTACGTCGTCTTGGTTGGTTGGTAGTCCCGCCCCCGACGTACGTGCAGGTAAGTGTGTGTGTTTTGTGAAATATACATGCGTGATAATATTTCGGCTGTGTATTGCGTGTACGTATGTATGTGTCTTCTTTGAAAAATCTGTATCCTATGCATACTCCGGAGTAATCGAAAAATACGCGGCTCCTGTCGGGGTTTCACTCTCTCTCTACAATCACTCATTCATTCATTCACTCTTCGTCGGACCTGGTTGAACATATATTTTTCTTCTTTCATTTTTCATTCCCCGTCCTTTCATTTATTTTTCTCTGTGTTTTTTATTCTGGCATAATACGTGCAAAACACTCCTCCTCTTATTGTACAGCAGTAACATCATCTGCGTAGAATTGTCTACGACCGAAAAACAAACATACAAATTTGCTGGAGAAGATGATATCGCGTCTGCCTGCTTACTTCCTCGTGAAGGTGGTATGAAAACCATTCCACACGGCCGGTTAACAATGTAGGCACAATTTTTGAAGTCGACACAGCTATTCTATCTATAAGTATCTTTACTTCTATCAGTCAAAGAGGGCATCGAACTGCGGATGGACGAATAAATCATTTTCGAGACAACTGCAGAAGAATATATTCTGGTACAACAGTTAGTGAGTACACTACAACCACTCCTGGCTGTCTGGCTGTCTCTCTGTTGTTGTGTGGCATTCCCCTGCCTGCACGTCACACCATCTGTTCCGGCCGAACGTCCCAATCGGTTCTTAATACGATGATGGATACTTCTCTATGATCGCGAAGTATCCGGAGGGCGCGAGCTGTAATGACCGGGGATTCGAACAGACCTATTATGTTCCCCCGGTCCAGCCTGTTGGGGATGTTCAGGACATGTTCCCTGACCCCCAGGATTGTACCGCCTCCCTCGGCGTGCTTTCCTGACCAACACCCAGGTGGTTAGTTACCATCGCTGATCACGCAAGAGAAACTGAGCCATACCCTTTTGCCTTTGTGCCTGACCAACTGCCAACCCTTGTGGTGAGTGCTGAACCTGATAATCTGATTATCGAGCTTGTGAGGAACCATATGACTGCTGTTGGGCGTCGCCGATCACCCGCTTGAAGTCGTACCACCGCTTGATTGTTCTGCATGATCGATCTTCACAGATATAGCTTATTATCTGTGCCCAGGTGAGAGGTAACTATTCCGGTTAAAAGAGATGTCTGGAACACATGTAGCTTGCTTTTTGGTGCTAATAATACGAGTAGTTTTCTGGGTTTGTTTGTCTGTTTTCCGTCTGTATGACCCCGGCCAGTGCGTCCAAAACACCCCATCACACTACTCCTGCTGCTAAAAGGCAGAGAGAGAGGTCGCATTATAGCTGAAAGCAAACCAACATAAACGACATCCCCGAGGTCACTTCATTGGAAATCCTGCAAGTCGTGTATCCTTCGTGCCATCACATGCATGCACTTGACCTAGAATCTGGTTGGATGCTGGTCATGTTCATTCGCAATATCTAATCGAAGAAAAGGAATTGTGCGTGCAATCGCCCTGAGAATTGATGTAGAGGTACTCTCGCGAGGGCCTCCATTCGCCAAGGTTTCACACACTACGTTTGGAGGCCATGATATGCAGGCAGGGAACCTCTTCACACCGTCGATAAGTAATGTCCGTTGAACGTTTCCCCTCCAACCACACTCACTCATTCATTGATTAATCCATACTATACTCTGTCTCCAGTTTACTCTCCTCATAACCTCCGCCCACCACCGTACTCAGGCCCTACATGAAAACATTGTTCACATGTAGTCCAGCATCGTCCCTTACCTGTGTTAAAGCGCAGCATCAGTTTGGAATCAAACAGTGGTTGACTGCATTTCTCCAGTTTGACTGTAAAAGAGATTGTGTTCGGGCTCCACAACCTGGAATGATCCTTGAAAAGGCCCCACTTGTTTATTGGTGTTCGAATACTGGTCGCATGAGGGGCGGGATTTATCCGTTAAAGGGGGCTGCTGAAGCCCCGTCCCCTACTTACTACGATATATTCCTTCAGATGGGAGCTACTTTTCCGCGGCTGACGTCTTGTGGTTCCTCCAACCGGAAAATAATACCCTTGGCGCCGCTGTACTCAAATTCCCTTATTTTTGTAGCCCACCCTGGAGGTTCGCATGCTTAGATCCAGACACGTACAAACCCCAGCATGTACATAATAGTCAACTTCATTTTTTTCAGGGCACGGATCTCCAAAGAAATACAGCGATTTACCATTCTAAACCTCTGCATTCACTCTACATTGGGCCACAAGGTCCTCGTTCGACCGAAACTGAAGGCAGAAAATACAAAAACTGCTTGGATTCATGCTGCCAACTCATAAAGTGGCGGGGCGGTCCTGTACATACTTATTGCGTGCAACGCAGCGGATGCCCGATTTATGGCGCGCGTGGTCCGTCGCGAGAATGGTTACACACTCCCGGGGCACGTACACCGCTTCGCGACAGAGGCACACGATCGGCACGGTAGCATTTTTCCCGCTAAGGCGACGAATGCTAGTGTCAACAAGAAAGCTCCACACACCAAGAAAAAACGAGTTGATGGCTAGCGAAAATGAAAGAGTGGTCGCTTCGCTTATCTTAAGTGACCTGATGCACAAAAAGCGCGTCCACCACCACCACCACTACCACACGCGGCAACACAGCTGGGAAAAATACAGATACACATCTCGCGGCGTCCTTGCCCTCTTCGTGTTCCAAGATGAACACATACATCTGCATGACACATGCGTGCCACAACCAACCAGTAGAAGGATTCTCGTTTCGCAAGCAAGGGACCGAGGTGGCACATGGCAAGGTGGGGGCGGGCGGTACCGAGGCCGCTCACTGCACCACCACCACACCCAGCAATCACTCACGTGGCGGCAAGAACTAAACAGGAGCATCATAGCACGTCCTACTCCCGGAACGAACGCAAGAATGCCGGTTGAGACAGAACAAAAAAAAGCCGCTCAAATAACCAGCTCTCGATCCTTTCGTTAGCTCTCTCTCTCTCGAGCCTGGAACAGAAACCCGGCGATACAAATCCGCCAGGCACGGTTCAAGGCTTCGCTTCGTTCACGACCCGAGGGAGTTCCACCCGCCGCCGCGGTTGGCGTGCTGCATGGATGCATCAGGTACAAGTCTGCACATCATCTTGTACCCGTCCCGTCGTTTCGTGGTGCTACCTGCCGCCGCCGCTGTTGCTGTTGCTGTTACTGTTGCTGCTACTGGGCGACATCGCCGTGATTAATTCCGCCGCCTCTCTGTGTCTGCCCGTGGCCTCCTCCGCGAGGGCCGTTACCGCCCGCGTGAGATCCTTCCGCTGTTGACGCACCTGTTTCCCGAGAAGATCGACATAAATACAAACACACACACCCAACGGTAGGTGCCACAAGCAGCCGGTTGGTGTCCTGTCCGTTGACTCTAGCAAGACGCGCATGCACGGCTATCGCATCGCCGAGACCTATGACCCCCGTCAACGAACAAAATGATTTTTTCATGGCGCATTGTGTACCCCCTCACGACTGAGGCAACTTTTCCAAGACGGTCAATTGGCACAGTCGACGAAGGTCCCGTCCTTCCCTCTCATCGTAGAAGGCGCGCGTGTTCACGGCTTCCACGTGGTATCTCCCACAGGCGACGGGTACCATTTATCGCGTGAGGGCAGGCTTGCCGTTCACTTTCCGGTGCTCCTGCATTTCACTGACTGGTCCGTTCTCGAGCAGTCCTCGCCGCAACCGAGTAAAGAGTCTCCGAAATGTAAGCTACAGATAGAGTCATAGACTCGGTGGGTGTATGTTGCATACCACCCCCCGTGACAACTTCCGCATTCACGTAGCCAGCCGGTCATACGCGAACGACGCAGGGACACCCCCCCGTTTTCGTGCGCCCTTGTTGGTTAAATTTTCCTCGGTACATCCGACTCTTAGTACGATCATGCTTGTTGGGTCTCGCTCGAGCTGTACTGGTGCGTCCACCGTTTAAGTAGAGCTCACCTCGTCCTTTCCGGTGGTGAGCCCGTGTGTTGCCACCGCGTCCACCTCGTTGAACTGAAACTGTGTCGAGGGCAACGAACAAAAAAAAACACAAGGAGCGGTTTAGGCACACTCGAGAAAACCTACATTCATGCAGCAGAAGGGGGGGGGGGTGGGGGGGGAGGAAAGCAATGTCCGAGAAAATGCCTACAAACAGAATAGAAACTCTTCGGCATCTCAAGCCCGAACTCAGGTGTATTCTGCCGCCCAAACAATAGGGCTATGAGGTAGGCCGAGGAACCGCGGGCTAGCACAAGAGCAAATGCGAGCTGCTGCCGTTGTGGACCAGGAACGACAAAGGTGGATGCAAAAAAATGTGCAACAAACTTTCTCCCGCCAGCGTCCTGTTGTGTATTCTCCGTCGTATCTAACCCGCAACACAAGTCGTGGCTGCCGTCTATGGACATTGTTAGATTCACTTACGTACTTGGAAAATGTCTGCACACGTTTGCGCACCAATCGCGTCTCTTCTAACGTTACAACCACGCCAACAGAATGACACGGTAGGGACCGAGCAGAAAAACGAAACAACCATGGGCACCGGCAAGGGCCGAGGATAAGCATATGTGCACCAATACTGTTGGTTCCACGTGCAGCATGCTGCATGCTGCAAAGTTTCCCAGAGTCACCCACGGCGGGGCGTGAGCGCAGGTCGACATCGGGCTGCGCATGAGTAGTTTGGCAAGCAATTAGATCCGAGAGACCGCAATGTAGACCTCAACATCTATGCTTGCGGCAACGGCCTCTTCTCTCCCTTCGAGCCAGAGCACACCGATACGGCACTGAGTAAAACCCAACGCACCAGCACACGGCAAACGGCTACAAATGCCGCATACATAGCCACGTTCCTCTGCCAACAAAAAACAAAATAAAACAGGGAAATGGAAAACCTCTGCCAAGCGTCTTCCATCATTTGCGGTGTACAAGCCGGCGTGAACCCTACAGTACCTGGTTCTTTTTGCTATACTTCCGGTTTCCGACGTCGACGATGATAGGCAAGCGCGCGCTTGCCAAGCAAGTGTTACGTCACGAGTCAAACAACAAGAAGGGTACGTCGCGCCCGCACTTATGAACGTCCAGGTTTTGCCGAGTACAGGGTTCGTACCTTACCTTGTAGTTCCGACGGATAAGCTACAGACGGCCGCTTATAGACAAGAGGTATTAGCATAGCGGTTCTAAACCGACGTCGCGAATGGTGCTCAAGTTGCTACCATCATGTAGTATAATGTTGGGGATGAAGTTTTAGGCTTCAGCATAGCGGTTCTAAACCGACGTCACACACGGTGCTCAAGTTGCTACCATGCAGTATTTTTGTTGAGCATGAAGTTTTTCAACTACCAAGTTCGTCGTAAGTGCGGGCGCTAGCTGTAGACTACATGAGCAAGAACACTCCCGCCCTTCGAACCCGCGTACCTTCTCTAGGCTCCCGACAATCTGCGCCAGCTCCAGTTTGGCTTCCAGGAGCTCCTGCCACAAGCGAGCCAGCATGTCCGATCGAACCCGCCGCCGCCGCCGCCGCCAGACCCGCCACGTCGCGCGAGCGAGCGGCCCGAACAAACATAGCACGCAGAGCGTCCGTTGCACGTAAGGGGGCAGGGGGGCAAGGACGGAAATAGCGAGGGGTCGAGCGTGACGGAGAAAACGCGAGAGATGAGCGGGTAAGAGTGAGGAGATGTGTGTGCGTGTTTTATTAGCGTCCATCGCGCTTGCCGTCCGACCAGTGAAAAGACGCCAGTCTCAGTGCGGTTGAAACACAAAACGCTAATAACGGCCATGATCTTGGACTCCCGGATGGAGCCTCATGGGGGGGGCTATGCTACCCCCGGATAAAATACAGATACTGCGTACGTGTGTTTTCGCCCCCCATCTACCTTGGGTGCAAGTCTACACAACCCGGTACATGTTGAGAGCACCAGTCAGGGTCACACAGGGCAACAAAGACAGCCAGCCCACACTCAAGATTTCAGACTTGTGTGTGCTTCAGACCGCAGAGTCCCAACAGCGCCCCCCGCCAACCATCGCAGTAAAAAAAATGAAGTAGATAGTTCTACGGACGGCTCCGCCCGCCGCTCTCTGGCGAATCTCCTGCCTACGTCGCCTCTTTCAACTGTTTTGTCGCTCGCACACACACACCTGTATGGTCGAGCTTTGCGAGGACACGACCTCTGTCGTCTTTCGGAGCGCTTCCTCGAGCTGCTCGAAACGTTCTCTCAGCTGACCGACCGTGTTCACGGCGGCCCTGCTCGACACTGACAGGGTGCGGTGCACGTTCTGTGGCGGCTGCTGTTGCTGCTGCTGATGTTGTTGAGGCGGTGGCTGCTGTTGTCGAGTTTGGTCTTCCATTGTGTTCCTGCTGCTACTGTTGGCCGGGGAGAAGTGGGGACGAAGATTAGGCACGGTCAGCAAAAATAGAGTGAATGCCTTCCGACATTATTGGAGGTACAATCCGTGGTCCCCTGGCATTGTTCGGTACGGCAGTACTTCTCTCTCGCTCTCTCTCTCTCCCTGTGTATGTGTGTCTAGGTGCATGACGCTGGTGTTCTCGCTGTGCTCATGCTCGGGTCCCGGTGGCTCCGCAAGATCCTAGACATAAGCTGTCACAGACACACGGTGGACGACCCCGGGCGGCGGAACAACCAACCGGACGACGCGAGCGCTCGCCATGCGGGGGTGCACACACGTCTCAGAGTCTCACCCAGCTACTAGCAACAGCTGATTCTATTGTGAGCAGCAATCTAGCACGAAAAGCAACAGGCAGCACCACCACCGGCACCAGAATCGATTTTTCATCTGTGGGCCTGAGTGCGCGCATACCGTGAATACCGCCGTAAGTGACAGAAGATATCCCACCCCCTTGCCCGATTTGCACGACTCAACTACATACTCCCCAGCAGAGAGAGTTGGAGGTGCCTGGAGTTGTGCCCCGGCAGGGGCAGAACCGGGTACCCGCTAACGGGTTCCTGGTTTTGGTTGTACAGCACCACAAATCCGGGGGGTACATGGTGATATTCACAAGGCGGGTTTTGGTGGCACGGAACCCACAGAAGCATGAGGTACCCCCTAAAATACATACACGGCGCCCCCTCGCGAATACCCGGGTGCCCGGGAGGTTCCAACCCGCCAGACGGGTACCCTGTTCCAGTTTTTCGAGCCGGGGCACAACTCTAGCGGTGCCGACAATGGCGGCGTTGGAACCGTTTTATAGTCATGTGTACATCTCCTTCCACGTGGAGCAATTGTGCTTCGAAAATCGGACCAGGTTGTGTTATAGTGTCACCAACGGTAATCATCTACACGAACCACAACATGGCAGTCCGCGTAACCTGAAAGTTGTGCCGCATTTGCTCGCACCGACAAAGAAAAAAGAACACAGCAGTAGTTGATGGTCGCGGGTACGTGTGGCTTTCGCAGGAATAACTCACTGACCGTGTCCGAGTAACAACTGCAAACACTCGATCGGCCACTGCAAAGCGTCGCAGGTTTACCCGACAGTTTGAGTGTGGAAGACAGGGCTCTCCAAAAGCGCCATGTCCTTGGGCCCGTTTCCCAACAATGCCCTCCTCCCACGCCGTTGTGCACCGGTTGCGGTGTTCGAAAGAGTATGGCTCATTCTCGTACACATGGGGTGCCCATCTCTGGGCGACACGATGGGAGATGTATAAGAGACAACAAGCAGTGCCACTTGCTCTGCCGTCTTGTCCACTACATCAAACCGTTTTTTGGGAAACGCGATAGAAAACAGCGAACCTGGGACTCACAGGAACACATCTTGTTGGAGGTACTGCTGTACACTTGAAGGGGCTATGTCCTAACCCCCCCTTGACACAGACCGAAGCTAACAAAATCTGGGCCATACTCCTGCTCTGCAAAAATTCTTGCAGGCGAGCCTCGGTCGCACCGTTTGCTCCATCCCCATTTTGCTTGCAAGGCGAGTGTCTGTCTCACGCATCAATACATTTAAATCATCCGAGATCGTCATTCTAACAGAGCTTGTGCAACTGGTTGTCGTAGCATAGTTGAAGTGCGAGTTCTCACATGTGCGCGAGTGTTGTAGTAAACCTTCACGTTCCCACTTTCTCGTGTCTCGCTCCCCCTCTCGATACGCCTGCTCCTGCCCGATCGCGCGATAATGCTCCCGTGGGGCGTGGGGGCGTGGGGCTGTCTGACTGTCTGACTGATGCACCTGATGGCTTCTCGAAACATGCGGCGAGTTTTTCGCCACGTATCGCTCCGTGGGAGAACCTGAGAACTGAGAACCTGCCCAGTACCTTGTTCCTGTTCGCGCACCCCCTCCCCGTGGAGGATTGCAATCCTGATTGCGAAGGAAGTGCGAAAGACAGGGACAACTACAGCAGTACAGCGGTAGCATGATGCCTGGGTCTCAACGCCTGTCGCTCGTGACCCTGGGCATCTTTTCCGCCTGTGTCTTCCCTCACTCAGCGGCGTTTGTGACGAATTCCGCAGCCCGATGGGTAAGCCCAAGCCACCTGAGACGCTCATCGTCTGCCTGCTTCAGGGACAGCAGCAGCAGCAGCAGTGGCACTGCTGTGACTCGCCGCCGGAGGGCTTGCATGTCGACGTCGCCGGAAGTCCCTGCTGCTGCTGCTGCTGCTGTTGCTGCTGCTGCTGAAGCGATGGGAGAAGTTCAAGACGGAAGCAGAGATCCCTTCGTGACTGAGCTACCCGATTCTTTCGAGGACTCGATCGTGCGCATGGGTCGGTCAACCCTGCAGTGCATGGAGGAGGTATGTAGCAACTTGAGTGTGGACGAAACACGCGGGAGGGCAAGGAGCACATGTTCATGACGGAGATATGATGCGTTGGGGGATTAGGAGCGTTGTTTCGGAGAGATGATGGAGTACGGGAGGCTTGCAAGGAAATGAAAGAAGTGCATTTCTTGCAAAACAAAACAAGAAAATAAAGCAAGTTGCACTTGATGTTTCTCGGGATGAGACCAACGAGAGGGCACTGAACACTCCGAACCAGGGTTACAACGTTGCAACACGTGCCGTTCCGGCACCTTACCCGTTGGCTCGGCGCGCTCTGGGAAGATCACGGGCACTCTGGCCCCGGCTATCTTTGCCGCGTTATCAATATCTATATCTTCAGTGTTCTTGGCGATCAGCTCCACTCCGTGCCTGCTTGAGATAAATTCATGAGCGACATTTGCAGCTTTTAACATTTGGAAAAATGAATACACACACAGAGAGACTACCCATTCGAGATTTACCCACGTTCATTTTTTGCGTGTTTTGCGCACCAAGTTTACTCGTTTACCCAACCGTGTGCAGATTAAGAGCATGCAATGCTACCACAATGTGCCTGGTGTTGTGACATGAGAGGAGAGCTCTCATGGTCCGCGGGTCTGCCGCATGTCGTGCGGCTGTACATGTCTGCACAAACACCTCTGCCGCCTAGCCTCTCTCTTCCGTGTACTACACTATAATTACCTACCCCCATTACCCCACAGCAGTGTACCAGTACGGTAGTGGCAGCTAGCTGGCTTGATGGGTGGTCGCTGTTGAGTAGGGCGCTGTCTTGACGGCAGTACATTCAGCTGCCGCATGGCTACTGCGTACCATGCATGCTTGGATTGCACCGGAGCAGGGCATGCTTCCACGGTTGACGACGTCGTCGTGTTGGTCTTGCCAGCTCAACTGTACAACATGTGGTATGGTATCACAGACTTGGGGGTCAAGTCCAGCGCGTTTCTGCGAGACAGCCTGCTGAACGTCTGCGATTCATCGAAACGGACATGAACGCAAGCTCTTGCGCTCGTTTGGCTGCGTGATCATGTCCACTTGTTGATCAACTCGTTGTTCTTGGGGGTGCGCATGCGAAAAACGAGTTTTCGGGCTTGTTGTTTGGCTTCCTGCGCATAAGTTTTGAGTCAGGCTGCATAACCTGCGACTGCCGAAACTCGGTCCTCGGTAAAAGATTGGATTGTCACGGAAGAGGAACGGGAGCTCGAATCCCGGGGTGCTGTTGGTGTTGGTGTGAAGACGACATGCCCCAACGCCTGCCGTCACAAACGCCAGGGACAAAAACGCTTACGAGTGGACTTCGACACCTCTGCCGGGGACGAGACTTACACCAAGCTCAAGGCCAGCCTGGAGATGGCGAAGCAGTTCACGAAGCTGTTGGCCGAGGCCCTCATCTGCGGCGGGGGAGGGGTTGAGGGGGGGGAAGAGGGAACAGGTGGGAGCGGACGGGTGGGCATTGGTGGTGTTCATGTCGGTGATGCCGCCGACTAACGCAATCCATGACTAGTTGGTTGCTCGACTGCTGCGGCCACTTCAGTTTTATTGCGTTTGGATTTTTTCCTCGTTGTGCGAAGCACATCATGAACATCCACATGATCAGAGGCTTCCCTCTCCCGAAGCTGGTTCGAAATTAACGTTTAACGCTAGTCGTGCTGGTCCGCATCTGAAGGGCTGTACCGTGAGCGCTTGAGGTGTGACCGGCGGCATTCAACAGCTACGGCTTGGACCACTTTCACGATCCTCAGGCATGCCTGTGGGGCGAGCCATCTATCCTCCCTGCTGGGTTCCGTGCATCCTGTCGGCGGCCCTGACCGATTTTTTTTTCTCGAAAAGACCCACACCGTGCGAATGAAGAAATGGCTGACCTTGTGCGGACTGAAACCTTTGTAGCTTTGGTGCGACGTGTTTCAACAGGGCAAACGCTGGCTTTATTTTTCCCGGATGCCGGGTCGGCGGCACTCGCCAAGTTCGAGTGGGGGTCTGGCACCGAGAATGCGCAGGTGACGCTTGTTTTTGGGGGAGAAGAACAAGAGAGAGACAAAGAGGAGAA
The DNA here is from genome assembly GCA_000310025.1 of Ectocarpus siliculosus. Classification (NCBI taxonomy): domain Eukaryota; class Phaeophyceae; order Ectocarpales; family Ectocarpaceae; genus Ectocarpus; species Ectocarpus siliculosus. The sequence continues at coordinate 3,239,608 of FN649741.1, forward strand.
AGGGCAGGGGTGTTGTTCGGACGGACGGGGCCCTGCATACCCCACGGCTTAGTGCTGAGCTCTGATTGGACCTGTTGTCTTACGTTGACTCCATCGTCGCACCCCGTGCATGGGTTGCATGAAGAGCTTGTGCACACTCACATCCGCCAGCTAAATAGAGAGAAAGATAGTCGTCATGCACGCCCATTTCCCGGAGCTCTTGGTGGATGACCTGCCTGCGTTCGATTGACTTGTTGTGATAGCCCCGTGTTGACTTGGCGTTTTCTTTCTCCGCTCTCGGATTGGGGGGCGTTTTGGACAGGTGCCCGCTGGGGTAAGGTTTTGCACGGTGAAGACGGACTCGCCGGCAGACACGGACGTCGGGTGCATTCTGCTGTGCCCTCAGAACTCGGAGGCGGACTTCGCGCTCGAGCTCGTGAAGAAGGTGTGCCTCCTGCCGCAGGCGTTGCTAGATGAGTAGAAGGGACTGCTGTGGTGCACAACTCGTACAGCAGACTGCGGGGAAATAACCTTGTAGAGATGTCGCACGACAGGGTTTGGATGCTGACCAAGCGCGCACCGCTTTTTTTTATTTTATTCTCACTCGGTGTTTTTTTCTTTTTTGCGTGAGCCCTCGGTCGTGACAACCGACCTACGGTGGCACTTGGAATGCGACACACAAGTGTATGGAGGAAGCATGATGTGTCGGCGCCCGTCGGTGCTCAGCTTGTAGTTGACACTCTCTTCTCTTCTGCCTCTCAGAAGCACGGGTAATGTTTCGCGGGGTCGAGTCAGTCAAGAAATCACCCTCTCTTCCCGGCCAATCGCGCCCAACCGTGTTCACACGACAAGCCGGCGTATTCTAACAACTTCCCCTTTGAAGCTGTACAGGCCTGCTGTTGAAACTCCGTAGCCACACGGTGTTCGGTGTGGGGCAGACGACAAGCCCTACCATTCACGTGAAAGTGCTGACATGTAGATACTCCTCTTATGGGACGGAAGCGAGACCTATGCATACCTCCCAACCTCGTGCTGTGTTAGCGTACCGTTGCGACCTAACGCGAGACTGCCTGCGTGCGGGTAGAAGTGGCCACCTCCCTCTTTCAGATTTGTCACGACGCTCACAATTTCGAGCGAGAGAACAAGTGATTGCCGGCAATCCCACAGCCTTCCAATTTTTTTCATGTGTTCAAAATAAGTGGCTGAGCAATAACTCGTGTTCGTGTTGTTGCATCTCTCGGGGGTTGTTTGCGGCGGTGAGGCTCGCGAGTTCGGGCTTTGTGCAACGGTGCTTGGTGATGTCCTCCTTAGCATCGGGCTTGTTCTGTCTTGAACGCGCCCCTGCTTTGCTTTCTCTGTTTGTGTGTCTCCATCTCTCTCTCCCTGTCTCTCTCTCTCTCTCTCTCTCTCTCTCTCTCTCTCTCTCTCTCTCTCTCTCTCTCTCTCTCTCTCTCTCTCTCTCTCTCTCTCTCTCTCTCTCTCTCTCTCTCCCACACTCTTGCACTCTCTATCACTCTCGCTCCCCCACCTTGACCATCTCCACCTTTCCATCTACTTGGAATATTGTACGCCCCTACATATCTTCTCAACTCAAACTCAACACGCACGCACTCGTTCCCTTTCTCCGGCCGGCCTTCGCCTCGTCCTTCGTCAACACTTTCAGATCGAGGCCAGGGGGCAGTTCATGGTCCTGGTCAACCCGGCGCTCATCAACATGGGGACCACGGGCTACGGCCTGGCGGGGAGGAGGATCCGAGACGAGATCATCTCGACCTTCCAGACGACCTACTACTTGAGAACGTTGCCGTGGGGGGCTGTGACAAAGTGCGTGCGTTTTCGGGGGGGGGGGGGGGGGGGGGG
>FN649741.1:3248106-3267008 GCA_000310025.1 Ectocarpus siliculosus
ACAAACAACACGCCCTCTCTTTTCTACCGCCTAACTCCTTCTCTCGCCGCTCTAAAGACTCATTCTCCACCCCCACCATCTCCGCCGCGTCGGCAACGATAACCCTGAGCATCGACAGGGCGCCTCTGACGGCGTCCGTGTCGCCGACGCACAGCCGGACGCGCCTCTGCTCCGGCCCGTCCATCCTCCAAAACCTGGCCTTCTTTTGTCGGAGGGGATCTCGCGCGTCCAAGCGGAACAGCAGCGGGACCTTCGAGAGACCATCCAGAGGTATACCCAGAGAGACGCACACACACACATGGATGAGGAAAGGGGAATGTGGGGAAAAACATGGTATTTAGAGGTTGTGATGGGTTGACAGTAATTTGGGAGAGAGAGAGGGGGGGGGGGGGGGGGGGAGACCACACGCAGACCGAGTTTGAGCGAGAAAAGGAAAGGTAGGAAGCTGTGATACACCAAAAAAAACACAGAGACAGGTAAAGAGGAAGGAAGGGGCGACACAAAATACCCCAAAAAAGAAGGAAATATTAATCTTCTCCCCTTGACACGCATGCGCACATCCGCGCGAGAGCGACGACGTCGATCGCGGATTTAGATGCATGCACCCTCTCGTCTACCCATCACCCCCCGCGAGGAGCACGCACGCAACGACCCTCACACCTCGTTGGGGCAGAAGCCGTTCGCCTCCTGGTTGTTCTCTATCGCAAAGCCGTAGTTGAGCAGGAAGCGGTGGTTGCACTTCTGCCCGTAGCTGTCGTACACCTGGGCACCGCCCAGGATGCGGTGGAGCGTCGTGATGGTAAAGCCCCCGCGATTGTTGTCGTAGGTCCACTTCGTCTCTCGCGGACTGAGGGACGGGGGGGGGAGCGTGTCGGTAAGAAGCAAGTAACAACTCTCCTCTCTCTCGCGACCACGCTTCCGTTTACCCACCGACTTTCCTTTCCCGACACCCGACCGCCCAACGCCCAACCACAAAAAAACTTCCCCGTTCTTACCGGTAGTGGTTGAGCATGTCCGCGTAAGGGACCAGGGCGCTGGTTCTCAGCCCATTGATGTCCAGCCCGAAGTTGCGGCTGCACACGCACATGCGGGCCCACTTGAACTCCTCCAGCGTCGCCACGTCGCGGAACGGCGGGTAGAGGTCGCAGATGACGCCGTAGTCGCCCTCGATCGCTTGGTTTCGCTCCTCCACCTGTATGCGTGTGAGGGGCACAGCAGTCGAAAAGGCGGGGGGTTAACAGGGCGTTGATACAACCCCGTCTGCTTCCGTTTGTTGTAAGGGACTCTATGTGGGCGGCGCAAAAGCAAAAAAAAAAAACGGCAGTCAATTCCTTTCAGATGGAACAGATGCGCGTGCGGGCAAGAAAATGAACTCCAACTTTCGTGTCCTCGCGCAGGCTGTAAAACCACACGGGTCCCCCGCTCTAACCGTCCCCCCCCCCCGCCTTCGGCAGGCTTTCCTGACAAAAACGAGACAACAAACGAAACGCACCTGGGTGACGAGGTAGGATCCCTGGAGTAACCTCATCTCCTCCTCCGTCCAGAATATGGGCATGTTGCTCAGGGTGGTGGGCAGCAGGTCGTAGTAAGGGCGGAAGAACGTGTCCGGCCTCCTCATGTCGGTTAGGATGAAGAGCATGAGGAAGATGTGCTTGGGGGCGTCGAACGACACACCGGACGCGAGCACGGCCTGGCCCACCGGCAGAGCCTTGCCCATCTCCACCGTAACCAGGCACCTGTTGTTCAGGTGCATCGTGTGCGTGTGTGTGTGTGTGTGTGTGTGTGTGCGTGTTGGCTTGTTTTCGGGTGGGGGCATGCGGGTTTCAATCAAATCAAGCATTTGAAATAGAACAAGAGCGACGTGCGTTTTCGTGGTGCTGTTGTTAATCCGCGATCAACCCATTACACACCGTCTCCAGCTTGCTGAGCCATCCTTTTCCGGCTTCTGCAGCGACCATCCTGTCGGCCTCTTCCTCCGCTGCTTCTTGTTCCTGTGGGTCGGCAGTCGCCAGCTTCACGTCACGCCAGCCGGTCATCCTCGAAGACTTAACATCTACCGGTATGTCTCTTGTCATATGGCATATGACAAGAGACACACCGGTAGAGTTTAGGACGTCGATGATGACAGGCTGGCGTGGCATGAAGCTGGCGACTGCCGATCCACAGGAACCACGAGACAGCGGAGGAAGAGGTGAAGAGGATAGTCCCTGCAGAAACGGGAAAGGGATGACTCAACAAGCTGGAGACGGCGCGGTGTGACGCAAGGTTCTTGCAAACCTCAAGAGCTTTAGAAGAGGGTGGAGAACAAGAGTGAACTCGGTGGGCGAGGAGGAGGAGGAGGGCGTGCGCGTGCCCGAGCGGGATCCGATGTATATATCTGATTCCAGGATTTCGAATCCAACGGTCGACGTCAGCATCAAAAAGTGGCACGCCACCCGCCTGCAATGGCCCCCAAATACCGGTGTGCTCAACGCCCCCAACGTTGCCGTCCTCCCAAGGATTTTACACCTGTGAACGTCCTCTCCTGATGGCGGCCACGGGAACTGCTGTGAATGTACCTATGAGAGTCTACTTTGTATCTACCCCTTCAACGGTTTGCTATCTCAGACCACAGGAGAGTGTTGGTCCCACGGTCGTCTGGTGGACAGACGGTCTCTCCAGAGCAACAGACGCGTGCGTACCGGGAGTGATCCGCAGAATAGTGCGCGGAGGAACAAATGCACGCACGTTTCCGTTTTATTTCTACCCATTTCGTCAATACACAAATTTCCAACCCAACAAACCAATTACCCCTGGACGCAGGTTCTACCTCCGTGTCTGCGGTGCGAGATATGCAAACCTAATCCTAACTCTAAGGGTTGCCCATATAAACGCCTTCTTGCATTTGAGCTCTTGCCCGTGCTACTTACCCTCACTCTGCGCATCTTATGACCTCAGCCCGGTGCAGCGTTCATCGCCTTGCACTAGCATATTGGTGGTGGTGGTGGTGGTGGTTGTTGTTGGTGTTGTTGTTGTCGTCACATTCAAAACCGTCCCGTCTTGACATTCGCGCTGGTCCAACTGACACATTGTGGGAAGGGGTAAACAGGCAACAATGGACCCAGCAACACCTACGCACGTACTTGAGCGGGATTTCCACGATGACCTCGTCGGGGTCTATCTCCCCTCGGGCGTGCACCCCTCGAACCTCGGGGTCGTACCGCCGGATCTCGAGCCGAGGAAACCTGGCTCCGTTCTCCAGCAGCCAGCGCTCGAACGCGACCACCTGCGCGGCGGCCAAGGAATATGCGCGTTTGCGCGTGTGTCGGTATTGATAGGATCGATAGCGCTACATAAACGGCTGGACAATGAAAATACGTCGGTCATAATTACTAGCATCGCCCGCGCTAGTATCGACTGGACAGTGACGCCGGTCTTAAAAATGAGCATCGACCGCGAATGTAACCGGCTGGAAATATGTGAAGACGTCGGTCTCAGTGTGGTTAAAAGCACAAAACGCTTCTGAAGGCGCCCATGATCTGGGACCCCACGAGGTGTATGTGTGTGCGTGTGTTGGTCTCGTGAAGTGGCACCATCCTCGCTGGCCGACTAACCAGTCAAAAAAAATTCTTGAGTGCCAGTGTACTATGTACCCGCAGTTTTCTACATCGATCGCGTTGACGGGCTCACTAGAATGACCTGACGCCAGTCTTCAGAGCAGGGAGAAAAATCAGCGTCATGGGAAAAAAGACACGTCTTCGTGAAAGGGAGGGTGGCAGCAGGAGAGTATCGCCGGCTCTAGCGCGGGAGTGATGATGCCACGGGGTTAGTGCGCGCAGAGGGGTCGGTTTTCTTCGTTGTCCCGCCAATCTTTCCGACAGGACAACACGCCGCAACCGCGTGGCTGCGGAATCATTATCATCGAAACGGAAAGCGTTGGGCAAATAGGGTGGCTCGACGTCAACGGGGGGTGGGGTGCGAAACATTATCAACCGAGTTGAGCGAAGGTAGACATTGGACGCCAGTGCGGCAGACCGCAATGCGACAGAAATGCCACACACGCTGATAATCGCTCGCTCGCTCGAGCAGCACCATGGCATTCTACCGCGTCATACGAAACCACCAACTATCCGTACATACCTTAGCATCGTGATCTGGGTCATCCGGGTTTACTTCTGCAACAGGTCGAAACGGGATGCGCGAGAGAGGGGAAAACCAAAAACACCGCCGGTCAGCATTGGGGGCGGGTGGGGTTAGGAACTATGGCAACGAAGAGCAGACAGGGCTTTCCTTCATGTCAGACTCTCTCCCGTGTAGGTGCCGTGTCTGTGGCTCAACCTGTAGACGGCCCGAGCGAGCGGCCTGACAAGACCGACGACAAGGAAAACTTTGTTTACCCGACCCAGAAAAGCAAGTACAGCATGTCCATGTCTGTGAAACCTCGCGAACAGTTCGGAAGGGCGGGACGCGACAACAGCTGAAAACCTAGATACGTGTAGGTAGATTTGTATACCTGGCAGGTAATCACAAGACGCGTGTCCCTTGAATGGAAGACACGACAACAAGCAAGTACAACTTCCCCGCCCGGCAACGTCCACCAAAAGTCGCGGAAGACTCACCGGCATGAGTGCCATTGAGCCGCGGAGCACCGGATAAATGTTGAACATCTATTACTGTAATACGTAAGGCGTACGCCTGAACGGCACATTGAGGATGTTCAGCAGTCCGGTTGATTGCATCCATAAAACTCCTACGGTAGTTGTAGTAAACTCTACTCCGGAATACGACACAGAGTTATTAGTCCGCACGCAGTAAATGGTACTCGAGAGAAAAATTTCGTCCGGGAAACATGCGTTGACATCCCCACAACAAGGATTCTAACCCGGGCGCACGTCAACGTGCTCCATACACACACTCCCCGGGCAACTACTATGAGCTTCCGACCAAACCCGCGTATGATACCCAAAAAACGTCTTCTCATTTGTCCTACTGCTGAAGGGACAACAACAACAATCCCCCGAAAGTGCAAGCTCTTCGAACGACGCACCTGCAACAGAAGCTTCCGCTGCTCCTGCTGCGGTGGTACCGCCAGCGGACTGATCGAACTTATCTCGATCGGCGTTCCCCTCGCGCCCGTCCGCCGAGCCCTCTCCGGCAGCCAGCGGAGGGGGCGGAGGCACTACTAGCTGGGCTCCCCCCCCCCTCCCCTCGATGGTGAGAAGATTCGGAGCGTCCATGCTGCTGCTGCTGCTGCTGCTGACGCGGTGGTCGCGGTCGGCTGTGTGTGTGTGCTGTGTGCTGCAGCTGCTGTCCGCTGCTGAGACACGTGCTTTGGGCCGCTGCTGTTCGCTCGATGGGAACGACAACAACAACAAGCGGAAACTCCGCGACCAGGGTTCTCCTTGCTCCGCTGCGTGAAGCCGAAGAAGGATCGTGTGCTGTGATGTATCTCACCCGGGAACACAGCAGCAGCAGCCGTGAATGTTGCCCGCTGCAGTTACAGGAGGCTTGGTTTGCCGAGAGACGGGCGCTATTAGTAGTCCGACGACGGGAGAACGACGCGACGAAGCGTTGTCGCCACCTTGAGCAGGACGAATGGGAGGTTGGGAGTAAGTCTGGCGGCCAACAGAGCCAGCGATCCGCCCGACGCAATCTCAAAAACCACCGTGGTGTGTGTGTGGGAGGAGAGGGAGGAGCACGAACGCGCCAGCAGGGAGAGAGTGCTGAGCTGGGTGCGGTGGCTTGGACTTTCACTCGACGAACAGCCCAACCCCCTCGGACTGACGTGGTACCCCTGTTTTATTCCGCGGGGCTCCTAGGCGTGGCATGACACGCCGACACACCCCAAACAGCACAGCGGGACCTTCAACAAGGGCACAGGGAACGCACGTCCGAACTCCCACGGACATTGCGTAAGACCGGAAAAGTGGAGGAGCAAAGTCATGGACGGTGCGATGCAGGACGACGACCTGTGGCGGCGCGCCTTCTCGACTAACGCAGGCCTGTTTTTCGACGAGCAGGCCGACTTCGGCCCGCTGCTGACCGGAGATGACACGGCGGCGGCGTTGATCGCAGCGGCAGGCGTGGCCGACCCCGTTGTGGGTATGCCGTCACCCTCGCCCGCTCCGGCATCCAGCAATGTGGCCTCTATTGCGCCGATGCCCTTTGTTGCGGCGGCGCCGACACCGGCCCGTCAGCAACAACAACAGCACCAACCTCATGTGCGGGTTCAAATCGCGTGTCGGCCGTCGACGTTGGTGGCAGCGCCGCCGCCGCCCGCTCCACTCGCGTCCGAGGAACCGCCCTCGGCGACAGCACGCCCTGCCCCGCCGCCGTCGCAACGGCAGCAGCGTAAAATTGGGCCCGCTCCGGAGTCGGCTCGTAGCAAAGCGAACTTGCCGGCGGCGCTGAGCAGCAGTAATGCGGCGGAATCAACAGGCGCTGCCCTTGAACAGCAGGCCGCCGCCGAGGGACCTCCCGCGGAGCAGCAGCAGCAGGCGAGCTTTGTTTATTTTTCAAGGGTCGTTGCCCTGCGGTGCCGAGGCTGTGATGGTTGTAATTACGCTCCGTATTTTCTTGAACAGACGAAAAAAATGCTGGTGGTGGTGTGCATGTCTTGGTCCAACAGAGGCGGACGTTGCACTATTGGTCGATTTTTCTGTCGTTACAGCGTGTATGTACGCATTATGTAACGTACGAAGTATGCTTCACGAATTTTCATGACAACAGCAGTTGACGTCTTCAGGTGCGTTTCTTGGAGCTAGGGTGCTCTGGGGGAACATGACGGCGACTCGTGTTTTTTTGTTGCTTGACATCATTGCCGTCTTCAAGAGGGGTGCATGTCGGGATCAACGTGTTTCGGGCCACCGAGCGGAAGTAACATTGTAAACTGTAACCGCTCGCTCGGGCCATGTCGACTCTCAGGCGACTTGTTCGGCAGAGTGTCAACATTTTCCATTAGGCCTGGGAGGATTGAACATGATGCTGGAGTACTTGAAGCCCGACACTTCTCTCGAAAAATGCCTCGGTTTCTAGCTTCAGCCTCAGCGTTTTTTCATAAAACACCTCGACTAGACTAGTGTGGGAGAACGCACTTTCTAAAACGGGACTACTTGGTGTTATTTTGAACGTGGTACAGTAGTTTTATTGTGTTATCTCATCAATATAATTTTCGTTGCTGGCACAGGGTGCTCCTAACCAGAGGGGCGGGGAGAGCTTCTCCCGCAAGCGCGACCGCGCGAAGCTGCTTCGGCAGCAGATGAACGACGGCTTGGACAACCTTCACGAGGTAGGTATTTATGCGCACCTAGAACGTGTTCGCCTTTTTCTCTCCGGCAACCGGCAGCAGCCCTCCCGACGCCACACCTGTATCCCCATCCACCCTCCCCTGTTGCCACCCCACCCATGTTCTCACGAAAGACGTGGTACAGTGTAATAGGAGCCTTCGAGCTCATGAAGCCTCCAGTACTTTGCAAGGGCCGTAAGTAGTATTTTGTCTCTTGTGTTTTTCGCTCTTTGTCGATCGACTGCATGGAGCCGGTTGTTGCCGAAACTTGCTCTAGCGGGTCTTTCTCTGGCATGCTGCAGCGGTTTATTGAGCCCGTTTGTCGGCGAGGTTGACGGGGCGCACGGTGCTGCCTTTGCGTGAGTTTTTTTAGGTGGATTGCCGCAGAGACACCCGGCCCGCATCGCAGAAAGGGGTGATCGGCGGGGGGCTGGGGGGCGTCCCACCATGCGGACCTGCATCTCACCTGCTGGATACATTCTCTCGTACGCGATTTTTTGTTGGGCCCTTTTTTTTTGCACTCATGCAGAACCCAGCAAAAGTGAGAATACTGAACGTTTTGAGAAGAGTAGTGGGGTGTGGATATGCACCGTGCCAAAAGTGTGTGCCGTCTCTACCCTGGGTGTGCATACCTACCTGGCTGCGCTCGAGTGAATCACGTACAACTGCCAGCTACAACAGTAGCACCTTCATGTTGTGGTGCGAGGGATTGATAAGTTAGTTGGGGGAAATACCACCTGTACGTTATCGCGTACTGAAGGAACACCACCGCGACCCCGCTGTCACGTTTTTTGGCCTTGTACGCCGCCCGCCCCGTTTTGACGTCGGTTCATCTTGGTACGCATTCATCGCGACTGTTGGGGCGGCCTCCCCCCCTGCCTTCCAGTGATTTCGTTCAGCAGCCGTGTGCATGCCGTGGCCCTCATGCTCATGCACGCGTAGCTTTTTGACTATTTGAGAAACGACGGGACAGGGAACCGGAAACAATTCTCGGCCGTGAGGCTGTTGAAGAGCGGCCACCACCCAGGGCCGTTGGCTCTTGTCATCTCTCGTTACATGCACGCGTGATTGCAAGCCCTTAAATGTATGTATCAATAACGACGTTACGGTGCCCCCCCCCCCCCTCGCCCTCCCCGGGCTCCTTTCCGCCGCCCTTGGCACTTCTTCCGAAGGCGCTCGTGGAGATCAGCACTAGCGGGGCCAACCTCTCCGCTTCCGCGGCGACGAGCCTCATCCCGACCCGCGGCCCCCGACGAGCCGCGGTCGTCGCCTGCAGCGCCGGCCTCGTGCGGGACCTGATCTCCACCTGCATCGCCCTCCGCAAGGATAAAGCCTCCTTGTCGGCACGTTTCGCCGAGGCGCTGCGGCAGCTGCAGCAGCAGCAGCAGGGCGCAAGCGGCGGTTCTTCGGCGCACGTCGAGAGCGGTGCTGCCGGCGCCGCCGGCGATGGCGAGACCGCGGCGAGAAAGAGGCATGACGACGGTGGCAGTCATGGGCTGGATAGTGGCGGTGCCGGCGGCGGCGCCGAGGCGGTGGTGGGCGTGGCGTCGTCGGCGAAGGTGTTCGGGCAGCTGCTGTCGCTCTCGGTGTTCGGGTTCCTTGGCCCGCAGTCCCTCGAGGAGGCCAGTAAGGTGTCGCGCGAGTGGAGGGACAAGTGCACGTGGGATTGCAAGTGAGTTGGAGTTGTCTGTGTTTTTTTTTTGCCTTTGTGGCGGAGGGCCGACGAACCACAAACGAAGGCTGTTTTGGCTTGGAGGGTTTGGGTCCGAGACCGCACCTGGTGGGTAGGGCTGTTGTCGGATGGGCCACATTGTACATCAAGCACCTCGAAACAAGAGCTGGGTGGATTGGACCCCCATCTCCGCGCCGGTTGCCAGCCCCTTGGTCGTGCTCGTCCTCTGTCTACACCGCTCTGTTTCTCCCCGTCCCCCCACGTTGCGCATCCCTCTCGCAACCAGCTGGAGCACCCTGTGCGTTTCGCGCTGGAGACTCGGGCCTGAGCAGCGCCACGCGGAGGTTTGGCGCGTCCCCGACGACGCCGACGGCAAGGGCAAGGGCAAGGGCGTGGCGAGGTCGGCCGTGTCTCCTCCGGCGCCCCCGCCGACCTGGCAGTCGATCTACGGCCGCCTCCACGGGGACGTGCACGCGCCGAGTGGGACCTTCTGCCCCTCCCACATGGTCATCGGCAGAAGCGTTCAAGAGGTATGTATGTGGAACGTTTTTTTTTCGGTGGGACTGGAAAGAAAGGGGGAACGGAAGTGGGGGGATAGGGGTGAGAATCGCGTAAAGACGCTATCTGTTGCCGTGCTCGAGCCCAAGAGCTGTTTTTAACTCTCGCACATACTTAGAATTTTTCCGCATGGTCCTCTTCCCCTTTTGTTTTTGGCAGGTCCTTCCCCTTTGCTACTTGCATCGTGCTTGGAAGGGTGGACCTTTCCATGCGTTGTTGTTTTGCCAGGCGGAACCGAATGTATGCAGGTCCGGCGGCAAAGACCGCGTGTCGGGGCCGTTGGCTCTGCACGCAGCCATGATGACCTCAGTCTGAATTTCCTGCCTATGGTATATGTATCTGTCTGTCCAGGGAGTCGCGGTCTGGATCGCTCTTACCCGCCGGAGTAACGGTATGACGGGCCGCTCCGTCATGACGCAAGGGTCAACCGGGTTGAGGACGACTGAGGTAGGTGCACACAAGAGAACGGTGTTCTGTTTTGGTGTACTCTTTGCGACACCTTGGTGACGTGAAGTTAACCTCCTGTCACGTTGTGTTTGATTGGTCAAGCACCCTCGAGGTAGTTACACAGTGCTTATGACTGTCTCTGGAAGTGAAAGTACCAGAACATGAATTTGAATCATTCGCAGCGGCCATCCGTATGCAAGGAAGTAGGCACAAGATGCCGAACACCCTTAGTATGATGCAGGGCACCCTCCATGCGATTCGCCGAATACCTCACGGCGCTTCGCACTTGGTCATGTCAGAGCCTGGTCCGGTGAGAACCCGGCGTGCTCCGTCCCGGCTTTGTAGGGATGCGAGGTCAATGGTCTAACGACTACGGCATGCACGACTACGAGTACAACCCCGCTCGTGTCATGAAAGAAGCGTTGACGGTGTATTTCACCGCGCTCTTCCGTGCGACGCTCTCTGCGACTCGATACGTGCCGGCCCGACTTTGGACCAGCTCCCCCGCCCTCCCTCCCTTTTCACGAGCTTCCGCACCCGCGTGCACCTCATTAACCTTCTGCGGCACCCGTGTCTTCCTTGTCCTAAAACTGTCCCGGGAGACAGGTGATCGAGCTGAGGGCCGTGGTCCAGCGAGTGGAAGAAGGACCCGCGGTCCGCGTCCACCCCCACGCCTTCAAGGTCAGGCGAGTCAGCGGCCTGCGCGCCCTCCTCAACGATCACAGCGGCGGCGGCGGCGGCGGCTCCAGGAGCTCTGGCGCCGCCATCGTGACGACGACGACCGGATTTTTCCCGCCGGTTTCCCAGGGCGAAGACCGCTTCTCGCCGAAGTTCACTATCAACAGGGGAGCCGCGGAGAGCAGCAGCAGCAGCAGCAGCGCGGCGGGCTTGCTGATGAACGGCGGCGGCGGCGGCAGAGGAGCAGGAGCTGGAGTGAGGTCTTCTTGGTCGGGGACGGCAGCGGCAACAGCTTCGCCGGCGGCGGAGGCGACCCCACCGCTGGCACTCTACGAGTACGCGGCCGTGGACTTCTTCATCGAGGCCGCCGGCTGCCCCACGGAGGCGGATTTCCTGAGGCTGGAGGCGTGCGTCGACGTGGCGGTCTCGGGCGCCACCGCGTCGGCGGCCGGGGCGACGCCGGTCGTTGGGAGCGTCTGTGTGCCCCTCCTGTCCGTGGGGTTGACAGAGAGAAACCGCCCGCGACCGGCGGCGGCGGCGGCGGCGGCGGCGGGGCTCCGCGCCATGGGCGTAGGAATCGGCCAGCCGATGAAGCGCTGGTTCTGAGGGAGAACCGACCAATCAATCAGCGCAGCAGGCCGAGTTGGCCCCAGGCCTCTCTTGTTTTTGATCTTTCCTTTCGGGTGTTTTACAGGTTGACCACCTTGTTCTGGATCGGTTCCCTGGCCGTGAAGTATTAGACAATGAGATAGCAACGGGCTTCGTAAGGGGCGGGATCGGATTATTTTGTTTGTAGAAAAGAAATTTGCTTGCTTGGTGAGCGTTTTGTTGAAGGCGGAGGGAAAAGGTGCGAGCGTTTTGACTCAGTCGCTTGCACGCCCGCCCTATATTTCTCGATTGCGAGAAGAACAGTTGATAAGTCTGACATCACAATTAGCACTCTCCTGTGAAAATGACGTATTTTGATGGGAGATGCGATTTGTCAATGTTTCGGCGTCTTCAGGCAGGGGCTTGTCTGGCGCTACGAAGGTCTCCTAGATTTTGGCGTCTTGTCCACGCGTGCTCTGCCTCTGGCTGGAGGTTTCATCACATTTTTTGTTCACTTTGCAGATTTATCTTTTTTTTGGTTGTCTTGTTTTTTCATTTTTGAAGGCGTTGTGGTAAGAGTTCAGAGAGCACGCGCGGGACAAGGAGCCTTTCAGCGGGAAGCGGCTACTCTCGCCACGCTTGTCACTCACCCACTCTCCTTTCCCCCCTCGTTTGCATTGCCCTTTTGAGTTTGCGGGGTCGCCGAGTCTTGGTCCGAACCGCAAGCTCGTGGGCACGCGCGTCGGTGTGAACGCTGGCTTTTTCCAGGTACTGATTCCATATATATATGGTGCGTGGTGGTGTTCTCGTTGTGTGTTGTCGTTCGAAAGCAAAGCAAAGGGCATTGTCTAGACGTTGCGTATTTTTGAGGTGTTTCTTTGGTTTTCTGGGTGCATGGCATGTGGGAGCGATGCACGCCGCCGCGGACAGGGGGCGACGAGCGGGTCGCAGACCCACACGCTGCTTGGGGTTGCGTGATAAAGCGCACACCTCTTAGCGCGATGCGTTCTGTGCTTTCGTCGTTCCATGTCTTTTGTGGCGCCAGCCAACGCCTCCGTTTATTGCATGTCTTTTGCCGTGGCAGCCGGGCGCACCCAGTAGGGGGAAGACCGCGTCCGTGGTCTGTAGTAATCGTTTGGAGGAGAATACCATCTGTTTTTTGGAGGCAATGTAGTGCGCGAACCATGTCACCCCCCGGTGCGTACTTGTTCGTCGGTGGCGGTTGGTGGTTAGTAAGTCGGGGCCAGTGGGTGCGCAATGGGAGGTGCTTGATGGCTTTCTTCGCGTCAGGGGGCGGTTTATCTGTCGCTGGGGAAACGTGCGTGGTAGGCGGCTCCCCTGCTGTAGAGTAGGCACCGCGTATGCACCACCTGGTGGCAAACATAAGTAGGACATGTATTCTATCTGGGTATGAGTCACGGTGCCCCGAAAGGGGGACCACAGATCGGATCGCGGGACGCTCTGTGCTTATGCACATGTGCGTGCTTTGCTCTCTTGATGCTCTGGGATGGGATGGGCGGTCGGTTTACTGGGTTGTTTACGCGAGCCCCCCTCTCTGTTTGTCAGGCAGTCCGCCCTCTGTTGCTTTCTCTCGCCTTTGCATCGGAGAGGCTTGCCGTCGTTTGGCGCCGAGCTCCTCGGATTTGCCTCCAGGCTTCGCGCGCGGCGCGCTGCCTCCGTCCCCCCTTGGCACGAGCGGCGCAAGAGGCTGCGTGCTTTCTGTCTCGTTATCGCTGCGCTGCACCGTTGATGTTTTTCTCGTGTCACGGCTCGGCCGGGTTGTGCGATCAAAGACAGACATCGTTTTGTCATGCATTGTTGTGGTGATCGTGATGAGTGTTCTTGGTGTTCGAACGTGCGGGTTACATCGTTGCATCAGCCAGCCGCCGCCTTTTGTGCTTCCGTGTCGCCTTTCGCATTGCTTTGCGTGGGGGGGGGCTCATGGAGACCTGCGTCATTCCCTCACCTTTAGAGATGCCCGTTAGGCGAGCTTGGCTGAGTGTGTTTACGTGTGTCCAGCCCACGCAGCAGTAGTATATGTTAGACGCAGGAGCAGCACGTATGGTCGCGCCAGCGGGTCAACAAGTAAATTAAAACAGGAACGGGAGTGTGCTTGGACGTACGCTGTGCACGGATGGATTAACGGATGGGTGGTGGGGGCTGTGCTTCTCTTCGTTCGGCAGTCTAATGCAAGCATGTACACAAGGGACCTTGTTTGCGGATTCCAGGGGAGCTTGCGTGTGCTCCACAAGAGCACGAAGCCACCCAGCTGTTTTTTTTTGTTCAACCAACGCCGCGACCCCATCAACTGCGGCGCGATTGGTCATCTTACATGAAACTCTATTGGTCTTGCTGAATGTCAGTATCTTTGGCGCGGTGTGCGCGTCGCGCTAGTCCCGGTGAGCCCTACGGCTCCCCTGGGTCGCTCCAGCATCCCAACAAATGGAACGATTCTTTTGACGGCGACCCCGATCTATTCTGTTGGCCATCCCGCTCATTCGAGGATGTCGCATATGGAGTATTTTTTTACACGTACCAGAGGAACGCCACACGGTATTTGTAGGTGTTCCTGCCTTATGGACATCAAAATACGTACACCGTAATTCATGCGAGAGAATGCACGAGGGTGTTAGCTTTATTCATAGCGTGATTTCTCCACAACCAGGAGGGTACCACTGCCGACAGGCGTGGTCTTGGGGGGAATTTTTCGAAATATGTTGTCACGTCGAGGGCTATCTTGAGAGGTATCGGTTTTCGCACCCTCCGGGTTGTGGAGCAATCAAGCTTTGAAAAACACTAGTAACACCGTGCGTTCTCTCGCATCCGTACGATAGTCGTCCATCAGTGGTGCCAGTCAGTACTGTACTCAAACGCTTTTTGGTGCGGGTGTTCGGCGAGCACATCCCGACACTACCGCTGAGTGAGGGACCCCATTACTGCATACGTGTATGCATTTCCGTCCCACGGCTGCAACATCCGGAGTAGGCATGTTTCGGGTGTATGTCCCGAAAAACTGCACCCCTTCCCCCAAACAAAGCGAATGTCATTCTTAATAATCCATGAATTACAGCAGTGATCCTTGGCCGTCGCCGAGGTGATCGGTGAGATGAGACTGTTTAGCTGTATGTAGTCTACGCTGAATACCAGTACCAGACTGCTGCTGTCGATTTCATGCCAACAAAAAATTATGTGTCGTTCTTGGAATATGCTATCATTTGCCTGCTGCATGTTGTTTACCACTTAGAGTCGATGAGTCTATGCACATGCAGAGTCGAACCCTGTGTCTATGCACGATGCACATGCACGTGCCACGTGCCGCGTGCCTGCTTGCCTGCTGCATGTGTCGGAACTTTTTTTTTTCGGTTCGCGCTGAGTCTCGCCGCACTTATGTTGCGTTTCGACGCCTGTCCATGCAAAGTAGGCACGTGGGCACGATGAGGTTTGGGCCTAGGTTTGCGCGTTGTACTGGTGCACACCTGCGCATGTACGCAATTTACAGGCTGCCAGAGGTTCAGGTTGCGGCAGGTTGGATACCAACTGCAACCGGTGGAAGGTTGGGGTGGGACCTCGGGAGGAAGGGATCAAACTGGTATCTCTCTGTGTGCTCTCAGCCAGCTTGTTTGGATGAACGCTGCTCTTGGCAATGGCGGGGATAGCTGTACACCTTGAGGTTATGCCCAGGTTGTAGTACGTGCTCCCACAACCTGGTGCCCCTGGCGACCTTTGCTGCCGAGAGACAGCGATGGGTAAGCTCCCCGTTGAGGGGGCGGGGAGGGGAGGAGCAAGGCGTGTTAGCCGGCTGGGGAGCCGAGCCCTGCCTACGCGAGGCGCAGCGCTAGGAAGCGCGGCCACGTCGTTGTCGGCTTCGGACGAAAAGACTCGGAGAGCTTCAAAGCGCACGCCACCCTTGACCAAGGGATCCCTTCCTGCGGCAGTCTCCACCCCTGGCCTTGGCGAAGGCAGGGAACAATTTCATGTCGTCAAGAGTTTGTTCAAGCCTTACCAGGTATATAGGGGAAGTACAACGGTCAAACTCCTGTTTGTGTTTCGCGTCGTGCATGGAATGCAATGACACTTCACGAAGACTTACTCGAGTAGGCTGACGGTAGAATAGACATGTTAACAACAGGTGGGGTTCGATGGTAGAAGGAATCCATTTGAGGCCAAGCCCCTCAAGCTTTTCCATGAGGTGGACACCTGGAGTATTCTACAGCAGTACAGGAGTAGGAGACCGCCACCAGACCGAAGGGGCCCTGCCGTCCCAGCTTTCAAAGCCCTTACCCCTGTTGTGTGCACGTCCGTGCGCATGCACCCAGGGCGACTTGTTCGGCAACTCCGGCAAGGACAACACCCAAGGAATGCTCTACCTCAGCCGGATGGATCCCAGCAGAGACCCCAAGAAGACTCGCGTGGACACCGCCGAGGAGCAAAGGCACAGGTCTCTCGCTCAATACGGGGCCAAGGAAGGAGAAGATTTCGTGGCGGAACAAGAGGTAGGTGAGGTATTGTGTCGATGTTGCTAAAGCACGTCCCACACCCCAACGGCTCCACCCGCCGAGTGCCCCGCTATGTGTTTGTTGGGGTTTGGTTCCGCTGGAGTCCTGTGTGGGAGGCGTCGTGAGATGCAGTACCTGATGTTCGAACGGCACTTGGCAATCAAGTAGAAAACCGCCGGCCATGCAATACGTACGTCGTGCAGAACATCACCGTTCTGCTTTAATCGAACCACGCGCAAGGAACATGGAACTAAAACAGCCAACAAGCTTAGTGATAGCACGTGGATTTCACACAGAAAGCGCTTCTGTTTTTCTTGCAACTGGGTGGCCTTTATGTCGCGTTGGTAGAGCGATGCACGGGTTACGATCGGCTGTCGTCGGCGTTACGAGCACACCCATGCTCCATTTGGCAACTGGATTGAGTGTAATCAAGCGGAAAAGGGTGTACAGTGTGTGCGGCCGGAGAGAGCAAATAGGAGAGAGGAGAGAGAGAGAGAGAGAGAGAGAGAGAGAGAGAAGAGAGGACACCTGCCCGGTTTGCACGCACTCTGACTATACCTACGGAAGCATCTACAGGATACCTCTGTAGATCTTGTTCGCGGAACTTTTCTCCAGGAACCGCAAGCAACACCACGAGCAGGAAGCAACATGTTGCAAACCGGAGACTGTGAACGAACCCGTCCACGGATTGAGCTGCCTTTGAAGAGTGGATTCTGACGGGTGGGACGGGTATCCGCTCACCGTTTCAATCCGTGCAAAGGTTCGGGCAACAACCTCAAACATATGGAACCGCTAGCGATATGAATAGTACTACTTTTGTCGCCCGTGCATGCGTGACCCCCCCAGGCGCACCGCGCAGCAGGCGAGGAGCGGCGACGGCGGCTGGCGATATCCCTAGCCACTCTCTCCAAGAAGCCCGAGAAGCGGGCGAACGTGGTGGCGAACGGAGGGGTGGCCGCGCTCGCCAAGCTATCCAGGAGCGAGGAGTCCCGAACGCGAAGTTCTTGCGCCGAGGTGATTTTTTTTTCGGTTTCTTGGAGCTGTGGTCTAGACGAGATGGCGAATGCCAACAGGGCGTATCAAACCTAGCTGTTCCGCCCCCATCCCCTCGAAACAACAGCATGAGGAAACCCTTAAAACACACTTTGCTCCCTGCCAACGACGACACGTCACCGCCAGGGCGACAGATAATCCCATCTGGTTACTTCGTGGTGCCCGAAAATACCACCACCCCAGGGCTTCGCCTGTGAGCTCTCTCCATTCTTCCCTGTGCCATTTCCGCTTTGATTCGGGATTTGAGCGTCACCCAGTCTTTCGTCCCCCCCCCCATCACTCGCCTGTCCCCGGTGTTTGCCATCGGGGTTGGGTTTTCGTCGCTTGGCAACGACGTTGTAAACCAAGCCGCCCCCCCCGGTGTTTGCCATCGGGGTTTGGGTTTTCGTCGCTTGGCAACGACGTTGTAAAACAAGCCCCCCACTCGGTGTTTGCCATCGGGATTGGGTTTTCGTCGCTTGGCAACGACGTTGTAAAACAGGCCAATTCACTTCGTGAACTCGGCAACCAGGTTACCGTTTTTTTTTTTTTACCTCGTTTTTTTTTTTGGCGGTAACCATAATGGTGGTCGAGTAGATCATGTTGTGCGGGGTCGAGAAACCTCACTCCGCGCAACGGGGGATGATCGCACCACGTTGTGTTAAAATGGTCAAGCTTCCTCGAGGCAGTTACACAGTGCGTACAACTGTCTCTGGAAGTGAAAGCACCAAATAAATTAAGTCATACGTAGCTGTCATCCGTACGCAAGGAAGTAAGCACAAGATGCCGAACACCCTTAGCAGGATGCAGCTCACCCTTCATGCGACTCGCCAAATACCTCACGGCGCTTCGCGCTTGGTGATGTGAGAACCTGGTCCGGTGAGAACCCGGCGTGCTCCGTCCCGGCTTTGTAGGGATGCGAGGTCAATGGTCAAACGACTACGGCATGCACGACTATGAGTACACCCCCCCCCCATCACTCGCAGGTTTTCAACAACCTTGCGACGGAGAGGTCCCTGAGGCAGCGCATGATCGAGGAAGGCGCAGCGCCGGCCATCATCGCCCTTGCCGCCTCCTCCCACAACCGCCACCTGAGGAGCCAGTGCGTGGAGGCCCTGTGCAAGCTCGCCGTGGTGCCGGGCAGCGAGGCTCAGATCATCGCTGAGGTGAGAGCGCGGAACGGGATGTATACGAGGACGGGACACAGACGCCGGATGGAACCCGAGGCCTACATGGAAGAAAACGCGGGGCCTGAGCAGTAGAAGTACTGTGTCGGGAACTCTGTTTCTTAGATCTCGAGAAACGTGTTCACAACCCCGCGCACGGCTTGGGGCGTGTGAGATAGACTTCTTGCTCGTGTGGCGATCCTCCCTTAACGTGAGGCCATGGGCCCTGAAATGAGTTGGAAGGCATGAGTACGCGCGCGTTTCTCAACAATAATTCGCATATTATAGTAGGTCCGTGTCCAGAATCGGGTTCTGTGCCAACGAGTTTCGTTCTGCCCTTCAGACGCTCGCATCACAAGACGCTTCTCAACCCCCCCATGCTCGCGTTTTTGTGTGCGCGGTGGAAGTGCGAGTGAATGAATGGTTGTCAAATCGATTCCTCCAATGCCCATCTTGCCATACGTGCCGCACCGTGCAGGGAGGCGTGTCGTGCATTCTGGCGGTACAGCGGGCGGTGCCGTCGCTAGGAGGGGTAAGTCCCCTCTTGATCTCTACCTGGGACATTTCCGGGAGACAGATACCTCACCGCACCGTTCTTTGCTGCTGGATGTTGTAGAACACACACTTTTAGCCTGTGTCGGGGCTGAAATCCAGAAAACGGCATGCAGGTGGTGCGGGCTCTCGTGCATAGAGAACCACCACGCATTGGCAAATGCGGAGACGTGCGATGTACCCCGGATCTGCACAGCACGGGATGCCTCGCATCCTTCGTGTGTACCTTGCCGTGGTACTGCAGTTCATAGAAAATTCTCACTCGTGTAGGAGCAGACTTCAAGAAGGCCCTCTCCGGCCGCACGGAGATCCTATGACGTCATTCGCTTCGATAGCATCATCGCCTTGGTACCGAAACCAATGCTCGCCTCCGGTCATGCATCCTCTCTGCCGTACCCCTGCGTCTTGTGGTAAATTGTTGAAATGTTTCCCCACGTGCAACAACAGGT
>FN649741.1:3267108-3300420 GCA_000310025.1 Ectocarpus siliculosus
GGGGGGGGGGGGGGGGGGGAAGGGGGGGGGGGGGGGGGGGGGGGCGCACCGAGGTGCACGGTGACGCTCTGCTCGCTCGTACATGCTCTGCTTCGCAGATGCAGATGTTCGTGGCAAGGCCAAACCACCAGCCTTTTGCAACTGGCGTTCCCTTGAGGGTCTTCTCCGATACATTCTGATTGTTTGTCGGCCCCACGGAAGAGAAGCGGGGGAGAGAAAGTGTGACCGAACCGAAGGCGTGAGCACAGATGGGCATTTGATTGCGCCGTCACGTTGTCCGGTTCGAGGTTCTAATAGACCGGAGACGTGGACATGACAGCTCTCTGGTGTCCCACGTTAGCAAGCGCTTTAGTTTCTGTACAAAATTGCTTTTATCTGCGCTCCACGTCTGGAATCACTGGAGCCGCCGCGTCAGGCGTCGAGCACTTGAACGTGCATGTCTGCATCGTCGCGGCCCTCACGCTCGAATCGACTGTGCCTGTCTAAACAGTTGGCTGGAACGGTAGAGGAAGACGAGTCGTTAGAGAGGCTCCTAATACAGCTCCTGTGCAACCTATCGGGCTTCAAGAACAACCAACTAAAGCTAGGTGAGTGGGTGTATGGAAGACTGAATCGTCCACATGATCGCCAGAAGGGTATGGAATCCACAGGGATGGCCCTCCCTCTCATTCTGTTTTCGTCTTTCCCCCTGTCTCCACCCCAGGCGCTCGAGAACTCCCGGTTATCCGGCTGCTAGTTTAGTTCGGGACATTATCCTATTCTGCAGGCATCCAGGGAACCCGTTGGTTCGGTTGTCATCATGTACAGTAGCGCTGCCATGTTCTTCAGAACGAACATGGGACACACGAAAGAACCCGACTGTGGCTTCAGCACAGAACGCCACCGTCCCAACCGTCACCTCAAGCCCTAGCGTTCGAAGCCGACCCTAGCACAAGGAGCCTAGGGGACATCGCTTTCTAGCTCGGCGAACGTCGCAGGACGCTTTCTCCTGGGTCTTTCGACTCGAACCGCTGCTGATGCGGAAGAGGGTGTCGCTTGTGCGGCATACAGGCGGTACCTCTAAGCCCCATCCTTCGTCATGGGTACCACCTAAAACTGTGTCGGTTCTGGGTTGAAAAATAAAACCACCGTGCAAGAAAGGACGCCGCATGTTACCTGCGCTCAAAACGGGGCCATTGTTTTACCAAGTGTGCGCATCAGCCAAGTCGCCGTTTTTTCGTCTCCTTCGAATGATTTCTCAAACACTTGCTGCGACACGCGATAAACCTGCACGCCGCCGCCGCCGCGGTCGCTGAAGTGGAGGAGGGCGCCATCCGGATCATCTCCCGCGCGGCCGAGAGGACCGCTTCGGTGGACGTGGTCCGCCTCTGCGCCAGCACCCTCTGCAACTTCGCCGGGGAAGGGAGGGCCAGGCCCAAGATGTCAGACAGCCGGACGGCACAGGTGTGTGTTGGGCGGCGGCGATGACTGGAGGCCGCACGACGAAAGAAAGGGGCGTGCTTGCCTGAAGACAAAAGTGCGATGGTAGTAGCGACGACGACGACGATGATGATGACGATGATGATTTCAGCCACATTGATCGGGCGTAGCGGAAGGCAAAGACGAGAGCGGTATCGTTGCTCATCTCGCCTCTGGTCAAGCACCTTGTATCCGTGTGTGCGCTAGCTCTGAGTATGGCCCACGTCCTACCAGTACCAACGGGTGAGACCCACATCCAGCGATCAGCAAGAGCAATAGTTCGTGGAAATTCAATAGATCCCGCGGGAAACCAGTTGGTGTCAGCTTGCGGAGTTAGACTTTTGTAGAACCATAGACAGCAGTAGAAACAATCTTGGCCAACATTAAATGCTTAGTGGGAGATCAAAAAGCGAACTTGGGTTTCTGGCGGGGATACTTCGAAACATACACACGAGTGCCCCGCGCCCAGCAGTAGCTGTAGTCTCAAGGCGAGAGGTGCGTCACTGCCGTTGCATATTTCCGTCGAAAGGCGCTGTTGAACCTGACGAAGCACGAAGACATCGGCATCCGGCGAGAGGTGGCGCACACGATAGCGAGGCTGGCGGCCGACGCGAGCTGCAGAGAGAAAATCCTGCAGTACGGCATCATCCCGATCCTCGTGACCATGAGCACCGCACCCGACCTGGATACCACCACAGGCCGGTGAGGGAGAGGGTGTACTCATAGTCGTGCATGCCGTAGTCGTTTGACCATTGACCTCGCATCCCTACAAAGCCGGGACGGAGCACGCCGGGTTCTCACCGGACCAGGCTCTCACATCACCAAGCGCGAAGCGCCGTGAGGTATTTGGCGAGTCGCATGAAGGGTGAGCTGCATCCTGCTAAGGGTGTTCGAGGGGGGGGCTGTACCGTGAGAGGGAAGAGCAACGCGTCACGTCGGAGCTTTTCATTTCGTACATATATAGGATACCCATACACGAGTACACACCTGAACTATCCCCGTCGCATCACACATAAGGGCTATCGTTTCGTAACGGGAATAGTAAAGCGGTTCGCCGGGTGCGTACAGCGCGGAATATATCTTCGGTAGTTCCTTCACGGGCACCCCTCCCTCGCTATAGACGTACCCACCTCTCCTGCCAAAGCGTTTGCACAAACGCCACATACATACCATTGTTTAGATCTCCGAACGCCGAAACGCAAGTTTAACCATGCACTGGTACTGCCCCATTTGCCGCCGAGACAGATGCATCGCGCTGGCTTTTCGGGTGCTCTCGTCGGATCGAAAATTCGCCGAGATAATCGTCGACGGCGGAGCGGTGGATGCCCTCATCTCCCTCACGAGGTCCACTGATTCCCCCTGCCGCCTAAGGTGGGGTATCGACAAGAGGGGCATCGACGGCAATAGGTCGCAGGGGTACTGACCATCTCAATGCACGCATGTACGGTGCGCGAATTGTTTTCCGCTATCCAGGACCTCCCGAACAAACCCTTAGCCTTCTTCTCGATCCCACATCCCATTCTCAAGATCGAATAACTAGCCGCCTACCTAGGCAATCAATGTTCTCCGATCGGCGGCGCACTAACATACGCCACCAATTCCTGCCCCTCTCGCCCCCCCCCCCCCCTCCCCGTCGTGGCACTCCTCTTCTCCCTCCTTCTTGGGTATCGTCCCTGTGAACGCTGCCAAACCTTCCCCCTAAAACGACGACCCTTCACCAAACAACCCCACCGAAAAACTCCGGTGCGACGGGCAACGAAGCTGCGCACAGTCTCTTTGCAACCTGATACGCTTTGCTATCCGCCTGGACTACCTGATCGAGTGCGGGGTTGTGTCAGCCCTTGTCCGACTGGCGGATCCCGGCGATGAGGCCACGTCGGAGTGCTGCGCGGCCGCGCTGTACCTGTTCTTCTGCCACCCGGCGGTGCTGGCGCTGATTGACGGGCGGGAGGTGATCAACAGGGAAAAGGGGGGTGCAGATGAACTCCTAGCGTGTACCTTACTAGGTTGGGCTTCCGGCTTACGAGGTATTTTTGGTTGGGCGGGGGGTTTCGGTCGAGCCTTGTACGAAGCATTCAGGTTGAAGGGTACGAACGGTATGAAATGCGAAGACCACACGACTTCACTCGGAATTACGCGACCAATACATATGTTCCCGCCCGTTGCGCCGGGAGCATCTAGGCAGTGTTCACGAGCATGGTAGAGAGGGTGCCGAACACCCGAGCGTAGGTGTTGCAGTCACACCTCCGAAGAGAAGCGACGGGACGCGAATTTGATTATCTTGGCCTGTCATGTCCGTTTTCCTCTAGTGAAGCCGTGGTCAAGCGCGCCGTCAATATAAAATAATGCGTTGTTTGACGACAGCGATCAACCATCAGACGCAGCTACGGGGGAAGAGCAAGCGAGAACATCACGCGATAATGCGATCGTTTCCTCCGGGGAATTGTCGCCCCGATGGTCTAGTCGTTCTCCTCGTAAACCTACTGTGTAGTACTAGAAGTATGGAGCAGGTTGGCGTTCCATTGTCTCACAGGAGTGGAGAACAAAAACTCGAAAACTGCAACCGAAAACGATTAGTTCGGGAGTATACACACCACGAGTGCACGGTCGACGAGGGACTGGGACGGCTGCACCCTTTTCGCAGGAGGTGGGGCACAAACTTTATGTGGCCTTCCTCCTGCGCGACTCCTGCTGACACGTCAAACGCATACACGGAAAGGGTGTGAAAACTGATGGCGCCAGAATAGATCGGACGAGCACACACACACACACATACACGCACACACACACACACACCCTCACGGGGTCCCAGTTCATGGCAGATAGAAGTTTTTTTGTGTTTTCAACCGCACTAAGACTGATGTCTTTTCATTGGTCAGCCGGTTTGCGCGGTCGATGCTAATAAACACACACACACACACACACACACACATTGTTGTGTTTTCAACCGCACTGAGGCTGACGTCTTTTCATTGGTCAGCCGGTTAGCGCGGTCGATGCTAATAATAATAATAATAAAAACACACAAACACAATATTTCATGTCTCTGCCTGCCCTCTGCTGTCGATATTCATTGGCAGGTCATCCGCGCGCTGATGGACCTCTGTCGAGTGGGCACGACGAGCGTCAGAAAGCGTTGCGTGGCGGCGATCTGGAACATGACCAATGTGGAGCAGGTGGCGCACAGTGGTGGCAGCGCCGCGGAGAGCATCCCGATGCTTTTGGTAAGAGGAAAGGATGGCGAAACTAGCGCATCGGGATGGGTCCAGGAAGAGGAATATGTTATAGTGTGAGTGTGGTTCGAATATGCAACGGACAGCCACATGTTCGATGGTTGAGGTGCGTAGACCCATGTGAAGAAGGCAGAAATTACAGTGCATACCCGCCTCAGTAGGTTTGTTTCGGTTTTTCACCAAATAAGCCCTGTTCCCTTATGTCACGTTCTACAGGGGCTACTGCAGACGGAGTCGGACAAAGCGCTCCAGGCAGACTGCGCCGCGGCTTTGTACAATCTCGCCAGAAACCAGGAGAACTGCCAGGTTAGAGCAAGCATTCAGCCCGTGTAGCCTTCCCACATCTTCCGTACTCCAAGCCTCAGCATCCGACGACGAACCGCGGCGTCGTGTATGGGGATATACCGCAAAACACGAGTGTTTCGGTGTGCCGGGTGTGCTATCTCGCTGGTGGAGCTCTTCAAAGTTTCCCCACGTCCTTGATTTGTCCAACAGATGTTTTTTGTTATCCAACAGTCAAGGCTGCTAGCGTCGAGTTCGCGTCCCTTTCAGGCTACGTGCACCGCTGACTGTGTTGAGTATCCTCCTGGATATACCCGGTTCACATCACATGTCGGGAAGACGTCCTTGCGGTTTGTGAACAATACAGCGCCGCCTCGCTAGTCACTGATGTCTGTCGTGGTTCATTTCATTTCCCCGTTCCTCGTCATAATTTTTCCTTCACAGGCGATGATCGTGTCCGGGGCGGTGCCGCCTGTCATCGTATTGGCGAAGTCCGGGTCGTTTGAGACCAAGACGCAGTGCATGTCGATCCTGCAGCGCATGCTGCTTGGGAGGACCATGCCTGAAGAGGTCAGCCGGTGGCTCTCGTGTGTTTGCTGTGTGTGAAGTACGACGAAAAGCAAATGCTCCGCTTGCGAAGGGTGGCATCCGTCAGTTTCACACCAAACAAAGTACCCACGTCGAGAAGTGCGACATAGCTTGCTTGTTCAGGCGTGCCAGGATACACCTCTTTTCAGCAAGCATGCTGTCAAGGATATGAGTATTTCGCCGCTCCCACTCTGCCGCACCCTTTCAACACCCATTTCCCAGTTGGAGACAGCCATTTACTCGATCCCTGTTTCACAGCGCGAACACTGTCATGAATACACCCGCCAGATCATGACCAAGTCCTTCGTGAGGACACTCCTAGACATGTCTAAGATGGAGCACCGGGACACGCAACAGCGCGTGGTGATCGCCGTGTACCGCATCTCCTGTTGCGAAAGAGGCCGAGAGCTCCTGCTTGAGGAAGGGGCGCCAGAGTCTCTGATTCGTCTCATCAGCAAGCCGAACGAAGAGATGCGAAAGGTTAGCTTGTTCTCCGCCACATCGCTGTGCAGCGAAAGACACCGAGCCTTTCCATCGGATCCTTATTGAGCTGCTCCATTGCCGGGGGGAGGAATCAGCACTCTGCTCCGAGCTTCCCGAAGTTTTACAATCGATTTCGATGCCCGCAACGCTTCATCGAATAAAATGGCTAGAGTCTATTTCTGCATATGCCCACCCACAGTTCACTTTCGCTATTGCGGTGGGGACGTTGGCAATCCTCCACACTTGTCCGTGTTGACATTAGACGCTATCGCTTTACTTTTTCATAAAAAATCTCGAGCCCCCTAATCCCATCGGTGGTCCCCGCTATGAAACGCCTCCCACCCCGACAGCTCTCGTCCTTGTCTTTTTTTTCTAGTGAACAACTTTGTTGCTGGTTTTGGCACTGTAACAAGTCCCATACGCCACGAGTGCCCTGCACCAATCCGTTGG
Organism: Ectocarpus siliculosus; assembly: GCA_000310025.1. Classification (NCBI taxonomy): domain Eukaryota; class Phaeophyceae; order Ectocarpales; family Ectocarpaceae; genus Ectocarpus; species Ectocarpus siliculosus. The sequence goes on from FN649741.1 coordinate 3,273,603, forward strand.
GCCTTATCCAGGGCTGTGCAAACACTCTCCTCAACTTAGCCTACGACCACGGGCGCGAGATTGAGATCACCAAGTGCGGCGCCGTGTCGGTGCTGCTAATCACGGCACTCGTGGCTTCCGATAGCGACGAGACGAGGCACGCCTGCACGAAGGCCTTGACGAACCTGCTGTGTGAGAAGCAGGTACGTACACGAATACCGGAACAACGTGTTGCCCCGCCAAAGATGCGATAGAGAATGAGCTTGTGTGCGAACGGACTAACCCTGTACTTTGAGTGCGAGAAAACAACTCTGTACTTTTGAAAGTGTGGGCGAACGCAGAAACGGGGTGCGATCAATTTCTAAGGTCCGAAATGCCCCACAACCAAGAGAGTGTGAAACGCGACCAACACGTGAAAGCAAAGCTCTCTCTAGACGAGATCGGTCCAGAACCATCATTTTCAGCACTGACTGCAGCCTCTTCGTTCTGGAGGATTCGAGCGTATTATTATAAGGAACGGAACCCTGTGCGTTGTCCCGCACTTCGACCATATTCATGCAGCGATGTGTAGTACTCTAGCGCATGCGTGAAGACAAAAGTATTGTGTGTGCTCGACCGTTACACTGAAACATCGGATGTACAGAGTTCTGCACCGTGTTCTACGCGCCAACCTGTGTGTTCCCTCCGGGATGAGATCAGTCTACAGGTTCGAAGGCCCCTGTAGCAGCCCCGTGGCACCTGCTTCGCGCTGCGCGGTGACGGTATTGGACGGCCATCGGAACTCTAGTCGACGGACTAGACTTAACAATCTGCAGTGTTGAAGAGAATAATAGGGAGTTGGAGCGGCATCGGTACGTCCCGACAGGGGGCCGAACGCCCACGAAGGAATGTTAATGGGCTTCGACCAACGATGATGCCAACAAGAGCCATGGGTAGGTTCACCTTCCCCGATCGCACTCCCCCCGACCTTGGACAGGCGCACCGTGGGATGTTCAAGGACGGCGTGGTGTGGGGGTTGGCGGCTATGAGCAGGTCGAACGACGTTACCATCGCGAAGTTGTGCTCAGTGGCGCTGTGCAACCTGAGCTGCGAGTACTGGAAGGAGATTGCCATGTCCAACTGCATGCAGGTACATCGCTGCAGAACAGCCCTCGCGTTTTCTGCAAACATCCCGAGACCAGAGAGGGAAATTCGACGTGTAGACCATGTTTCACCCTGATGGAACTGTTGGTGTTGGTTGTGTTTCACGTCGAACACCTCTCCGCTGTAGCTCTTCTTGGGCTCTTCTTGCATCTTCAAGGCTTAGAGAGACACTTTGTTCTGGGGTCTAAAATGCCAATGTGACGTAAGATAGGACGTTAGATGCCCAAAAGAAAGAGCGTTCTATGTCCAAATGAAGACATGATTTCCGAATTAATCGTTGCACTTGAAAAGAAGCAAGATTCCTGCGACCAAGAAACTCCGCTTACGACAACGAACCAGGGTACGCTACTAAAAGATTCCAACAAGGAATAAGAGCCCGTTGCTTGAGCTCAGGGAAGCTGCGTAACCATCAAGACGTTCAAACAATTATCTAAACACAAGCGGTAACCATACCAGTTCGTCACTGGTCAAGTTCATTGCCCTCAAACCAACATTCTTTTTGGGCCCCGCCCTTCATCATCACCAAGATGCTACGTGCCCGTCCAAATGTCATCGCCGCCGTCGCCGCCGTCGTCGTCGTCGTGCAGGCCGTGTACGGTTTAGCGCGCTCGTCCGACGAGGCTGTGATGTCTGCGGGGATGAAGGCGCTACACAACGTGCTGTTGCGCGCGCAGCACCTGGAGGGGGTCGGCCACATCTTCTCCGGCACGGTGCGCGCTCCCGGTGTACACCCCACCGAGACAGGCCACATCTTACGAACCCGCCATCAGACCTCTCTGGATACCCTGAATTTCCGCCTTCTGTCCGCCCGTTTCACTGTCCGGGCAACGTATCAACCAATACGCTTTTTGATCGAGTGTGTTAGGCCACCGCACGACAGGTTTGTCCTGGTTGCTCCAATTCCTTCGCGGCAAGCCCCGAGCCTACAACAGCGGCAACGGCAATGGGCAGCTACCTGCCGCACTTCTCGCGCATGCTCGTGTGTCCCTCTGTATACCGACACAGGTACCCATCGCACGCCGGGCTTTGATGCACAAGTCCAAGGAGATCCGCCTGGTGGGCGTGAGGCTCACGAACCTGGTTTCCACGGCCTTGGTGGCAAGGCAGACGGCGATGCTCTACAGAATTGTAGAACGCGTTAACGTTGGCGACTTCGACAGCGACGAGCGTGAGTGTGGCAAGGTGGCGGTACGGCTGTAGCCCCGTAGCTACATCAAGTTTTTTTCGTTTTTCGTAGACAACAAATGCCTCAAACGCAGCCACAGCGAGTGGAACGCATGGCAAGCATGATGAGCACGTATGTGGTGTATGAAAGTGGAGGCGCTGCATGGGGGACAAGGTAGTGTATGCATTCAAGATCGCGGGGCTGCTCTACCACTGTACCAATCTGCTATACCACCCCCAGCTCGCCCTGGTTGACGGAAATACATATCATGCCCTGATTTATCCTCTTCTCCTCCTTCTCCCTATATTTTTGGTGCGCTCAATAGTGGTAGTGAAGACAGAAGAGTACAGTCATCGTGTGTCTGCCATAAGCCAAACTGGTGCCCATCGCTTGGGCGTCGAGAGATGTGTTCCACGCCTCACAGAATGCGTCCCCCGAACGTCCAACAGAATCGGGAGCTTCGAGCACAGACAAACATTTTGCTTTGCTCTATTTTCCAACTTTTTTTCTCCGAATGGTCTTCGGGCGTCGCTGGTGGCATCATGTTTACAGAGTGAACAACACCGCCGCCTGTTCAATCGTCTGACCGCAATATCATACAAAACATGAGAACGCCCCTCCCTCCCCCACCGCTCCGAACGCGACCGCAAACACGCAGCCCTGAGCTATTCCTTCTGTTGCGCGCTCGAACGGTTTGCGCTCGACCCGGCCACCCGCTCCTCCGTGCTCCATTCGGGCTGCATCGACAACTTCACCGCGCTGTGTGCCATGAGCGGTCGCATCATGTCTCGGCTGGCGCAGTTCATGTACAGCGTGTCCTGCTCCCCGGAACTCGTGCCGAGCCTGGTGCTAGAGCACGACGGCATGAAGGTCATAGCCGCCGTGCTTGAGCCGGTTGTCCAAGAGGAGGAGGACGGATCGGTCGAGGGACGACAGGGCGGTGGAGCGGGGAGCGGGGGCGGCGAGGACCGAAAGGAATCACTCGACGGGGCAAAAGAGACGTGCGCCGCGCTGCTCTTCAATATGTCGACCCAGGTACCGAGGCCCCGCCGGCGTTCTTAATATGTCGACCCAGGTACCGGGGTCCCACCGGCGTATTGTGTGTTTTCATGGCGTTCGTTTCCACGGCCAATGAGGATGTCCTACGCGGCAGACGGGGTCGGATGGCGACTGCGCTGCGTTGCTGGAAGCAGAGACATTCACAGCGGTGGGGTATCAGAAAGGGGAGGGGGGGGGGGTGGGGGCTAATAGAATTAGTCTGCATCTTCGAAGAATGTTCTCTCCAAGGGCTGGTCGCGGTAGGCATGGTCGACCAAGATATCGCTTCCGCTTTGACTCGTACAGGGCCGGTTGGTGTTGCGCCAAACGAGTGTTGATCCTGGGGGATATAGATTCTTTGCGTAGGCCTCCCTACAAGAGAGTGAGCATGCCTGAGTCACATTGCGCGCACGAGATCTCCGAAATGAACAGAACATTGTGCATGTGGTATATGTTTTGAAACTCTCTCACAACCGATCAGCAGGTTCGTTGGTGACCCGAAAAAGCTCTGCTCTGACTTCGAGCATGCTCCCCTGCGTACCCCTTTCCTCACGCCAAACCATTCACCACGTAACTCTGTTCCTCTCCGTTTTTGTTTGTCTCGCCGGTTGAACTCTCTGCCGCAGGATGAGGTTAAGACAGAACTGGTCCTGAAGGGGGGAATCCGGCTGGCTTTTGCCCTGTGGGAGGGGGCTAGCCCGGAAGCCCGGCGCAGCTGCTCTCTCGTTGCGTGTAACCTCGCCGTGGGGAAAGTGAGCCAGCTACCGTGCTCGTCTATCTCGGTCAATTTATAGCTCGCAGAGGTGTCCGGATGGGATGATGCCAAGCGGCGGCGAAAGAGAAAATTTCCACGAGTTCAGAGCGCCTCGCTTCCTCGCTGAATTGCAGTTGGAGGTCCGGCTACGGATAGAGGCATCCACTGCCAACACGCTTTAGAAGCGATTTATATAGCTGTCTACGCCACTGGCAGGTTTGGCTGGTTTCGAACCATAGATTCAATCCACGCCCAGAAATGGATCAGTACGCTCATGATGTGTGAGTGCGGGCGGGCGTGTTCACGAGCCCCCCCTTGTTTGAGTCGGGGGTATGGGGGAACCAGTACGTTCCGACAGGCGATATGCTTGCCAAGCGGTTTCATGAAAAAGCTTCCTCAAGAGAGCAGGCAGCAGCCCCGTTGTCTGCGGCTGAGACAGAAGACGAGATCACAATGCGCAATGAACCCGAAAAAACGTTTTTTCAGGTCAATACCGCCAAGATGGTTCGACATGGCGCCGGGCAGCTGCTGGTGGAGCTGGTGAAGAACACCGATCCGCTCAACGATGCAGGAGTGAGGAAACGAGCGAGTGCAGCGTTCAGAAACATCCTGTGCGTGTCGGTGAGTGCATGAGTGAGTGGGATAGGAGAGCGAGAGAGGGAGGATGGGAGGCTGTTCGGTGTGCTGCAGGGTATTCTGCAACACTCACACAACCCCGATGCCCCCCCGGTCCCTCAAGTTCGAATCTCAGGACGTCTGTCCAATTCTCTCCTAACAAAACATGCGGCGAAAACGATCGGCTACTTAACTTAGCCCCCGACACAAGGAGATATGGGTACATAATTACAGAGGCGATGTTTATTCTCGGCTCCCGAGCGTTTTTTGTCGCATCACGCGTTGAATCAAACATGGCTTGTCATGTGCCGCCGGCTCTCAGCAAGGTGAGCGCTGGTAGGTTTGCGAATGCGTGCCTCTCATCCTTTCTGTGAACTACTGCAAGCATCGGTGTTGCTGTAGTCGAGCTTGATTTACAGGACGACGACGTCTGGGCCGTGTGGGAGAAAATACAAGACTTTCTCGAAGGGCGTTTCTGGCCCTTCACGCTGACGCAAACATCATTACAGAGCTGTTGACACCCGGCATACACAGTTCCCGACAAACGCATCACGCGTGTAGAAGATACTTCGAAAACAATCTGGAATCAGTCTGCAATTTCACGGTAAGCCTCCTGAGCCCACGCCGTCTGCCTGTGGGGCACGATGCGGTGCAGGGAAACCACGTCCAGCTGGCTGAAGAGGGGGTGATCCCCGCTTTGATCGACCTCGCCAAGACGGATTGCCCCGTCGTGAGACGGAACTGCGCCTCCGCAATGAGGAGCATGACGTGCAAGGCGGAAGTTAGGCAGCTGCTCGTGGCCAGCGGCGCCATCAAGGTCATCCTCGACGACGCCACGAATCAGGTGCTGTCATGAATAAGATTGATTGTGCACGCCAACGTGGTTTGGAAGCGTGTAGAGCACTGCTACACACTCTTTTTGACTTGCTGCCGGCCGCTGTGTAGCGCATGGTGTGCGGAGTCACAAGCCCGCGCGAGCACGCCGCGGGAAGTACGGCGTCGTTTGCGAAGATACCATCACGCGATAGCACCAGGAAAATGTAAACATAAGAAATATGGACAGAGTTCTGGCACACCCTTCGCGACCACGCGTCAACATGGGGTGGTGGCCCTGCGAGAGAGAAAAGCGTGGACTGGATCTACGTGCTCACCATTTAGTATGTGCTACGGTTCAGGCCGTGTGTCATCATACGCAAAAGACAATCCAAGAAGGTTCAGCCCTGGCTCGACACAGAGGTTTTCTGTCGTCGGTCCATCAAATCCTGAAAGTGTGCAAGGCGCGATCGAGCGAGTGGAAGAGTTTACCAAAGTTGAATGAAAACACGCTGTTGGATGGGATGCGGCAAGTTTGGTACTACTTGCGTCATTGCCAGGCTGCCAAGTAGTCACGCCCACAGCTACTGCCGGGCTCCAAAGCAGTCCGAACGGGGTCCATCACATTCGCCTGTCCACATGGCGACCCCCCGCTCATAGAAAAAACTTGGAAAATGCCACAAAGCAGGTGATGTTTCCTCAAAACATTACACTGACCGTGGCCACCGGGTTGAGGCTGCCCAAGATACTCAGCAATCGCTATCGGTATTTTGTGGCAAACCCGTTCAATTTCCCCTCTTGTTTCTTCCTACCCTTCTTGTTGTGCCTCCTTGTGTCTTGGAAGGACGCCGACGAAAGCCTGACGATCGACAACGAGCTTCTTTGTGAGATCGAGGCCGAGTCTTGGGTCAACGGAACTAGAGGAATATTGGTAGAGTCGAGGGCACCCGTGTTACCCATGCTGGAGCAGAACTGTTCGCTGCTCCCGGCGCCCGCCGACAGCCGTACCCAGAAAGCGGCAAGGGTGGCCGCGGCCGCCGCAATAGAGAAGGAGGCGGGAGACGCGCTGTACAGCATGCCTTGGCAGAAGCTTCAGGTCAGACACATTGCGAGCGGCCAAACGGCTTCAAGAGCACTTTTGTCGCCCGCCTTTGTTTGGAGGCTTTAAAAATTGTTAGGCACACCGCCTCCTTGCAAAACATCTTCTTCCGACACCCTTCTCGCCGTCTTTGAGCAGGCTCTTGACGTCGACCTCCGAGAGCCGGACATGGAGGTGTCCACCAAGCAAGACGACGCGAAACGTTACGACGATCCTGGAATAAACGCCGCGCTCGCCGGAGACACCGACGCCGATGGGCCCCGGGGACTGCCATCATCGACGTCGGCGAGCTGCGGCAAGGTGGAGCCAAAGGTGCCGCTCCCGCCTACACGGCAAACACCCTCCACCTGGTCTTGCGTCTCATACGGCGATTCGAGGACAGCACAGCTTTCCTACTCATCTCCTTCATCAACTCACATCAAGCAGTTATTGCGTACGTAACGGCTGCGAGAATTTCGCTCGACGCTCTTTCGCCCAACGGGCGTGTCGTGCAAGAGTTGGCTGCCTGACAGTTTCACGGGTGATAAATATGGGATAGGCACAATTCGTTTTATACTATGAAATTTGCAGCATCCAGATTCATGGGAGAGTACAAAGTGCGCCCGCGGCTTCCGTCCGCATGCCCTTGCTTGCCACAGGAAGCCTCCCAAGCAAGCAGAACGATGCTGGGGCACCCCGACGATACCGACGAAGAAGACAGCTCCCTCCGCGGGAGTGCGGGGAGCTCCAGCAGCATCAACGGGACAAATTGCAACAACAACAACAACAACAACCGCGATGACAGCAGCAACACTGCATTCGACAACGAAGAGGGTCACACAGATTCGACCAGCCACAGCAGCTGCGGTGGAAAGGTTAATCCTCTGATGAGCCTCGGTTCCACGCCAGAAGAAGACGAGGACGACACTTCTAGCGATAGTGACGGCGGCAGAAACGACAACTCCACGGCCGACGGGAGTGGGAGTAGCTGGACAACAGCGACAAAGTCTCGGCGGCATCGCCAGCAGCGTAGTTCTTCGGTGTCGGAGGCGACAAGCACCTCTTCGGAATCGGACGGTGGCCTCAGCAACGAGCAAGCTTCCTGGCGACGAGGGAAACGCCGTGGTGGCGTGCAGATGTTTGGGAGACAGCATCAACCGCCGGCCGGCATTGACGGAATGCCCGACCCTTCGGTCGTCGATTGGGAAGTGGCGGTCGTGAGGGCTTCGGCGAACGCGGACGAAATGGTATGTGCGATGGAAAAGGGCCAAGGTATTGGTGGTGAGGTGGGAACTTCAAACATCAACCCGTGTCCCCGTTGGTTCCACATGTAGTCCTCACGACTTGGACCCGCGGCGCGGAGAGTTCGCGATTGGTCGGAGGGTGATCGCAGTGGCCATCGCTCGCGCAACGTTCACTTTTTCGATGTACCCGCCCCGTGTGCCCACAAGATGTGATCGATTGGCCCTTGCTGTCTGCTGCGCCTCCCGGTTCCAATGCCACAACTGCTCTCCTTTTGCAACAGGTCGAAAGGTACATTCAGACGCGGAAAGAGATCCACCCTGCACGAAGGGGGTCCGTCAACATCTCCTCCATTGGCTCGCCGCGCCGTAGTTCAGTCCTTCAGCCAACCGGCGGTGGCATCAACAGCAACGCCATGGCGCTCACCGCGTCACGCCGCAGCAGCCTGTTCCCAGCTGCGGCCTCACGTCGCGGATCCGTTCAGGCGGCTGGCAACCGGCGGGCGTCGGGCGTGCTGTTTCGGCCCCAACACCAGGCGACGCAGGGCGGAACAGGCAACCCCGTCGGCAATGCTGCTGGGCGGCAGGCGAGGCGGGTGTCTGTTTCGCACCCCACCATCGCCGCAGGCGGTGCTGGGCGGCGAGCCTCTAGGGCTGGAGGAAGCATCACCACGACCAACACCACCAGCACCAGTAAGAGCGTCACCAGCCTAGCTTCGGTGGGAGAAGGCGGCACTTGCTCAGAGTTGGAAATAGGAGTACTGTCCCACTCTGATGACACGACGTCGCTCACGATGGCCGACACAACTCAAAGCTCTGGCAAAGAGGGGATGTTACCCCTGAGCTCGACAGAACACACTGGCAACGATTCAGGAGGTGCCGCGGGGCCACTGGAGACGGTTATAGTGGAGGCAGCAAGGGGTGGGATTAGGTCGTTTATGCCCATAAGAGGGGGTACGTTTGACGCCGAGGCCGGGCGCTTCCCGCTTTAGATTTTCTATATGCGTTTAGACTGCTAGACCCGTCAGCATAGGTGGACGGAGAAAACAAAGTCGGGGTAACATCTGCCCACCACCAGCGTTTCAACTTCGTGGGGATACATGTAGCCTTGCCTCCCTTTCGCGCTGGTTTAGAGAACATGGATGTTTGAGCACATAACGTGTGTCAGGATCGCCGACAAAAGTTACGGTTGTTCAACTACGTCCGCTCCAACCTCCAGACAATTTTCAAGTTGGACAGTCACGTGGGAAGCGACGTGCATCTGCCTACGGTACGTATTCCGCACCGTATTAGGCAAAATTACGAGGTGCAACAGGACCCGTCAACACGTACGGCTGAATATGTCCTCAGCCACGCTTCATGGGATCCAACGCCTTTTTCACAAGACGGACACCCCTCACATGAACGGCGGAATGCTATCTAGCGGTGCCGAAATATGTACACCAGACCAGTTGGTATTCGCGACATGCCTTGCGCTAAATCGCTTGTCGGAACTCTTTGGCGGAAGCTTGTCGAAATTCCGTCCAATTTCGCACACAGCTGGGGGGAGGAGAGTATGCTTGTCTCACATGTTCCCCTCTTGTTCCCCACATCCAATGTCCACAACCTGACTAATATATGTCTCAAGTCAGGACTCTGGGAGTCAGGATTCTGGAAAAAACCAAAGGGAACAAGGTGGGGGTCATACTGTTGGCCACGGCACCATAACCACAGCCATGGCACGCTTGCTAATAGTGCAGGTAAGTTGATACGTTCCGCAACGGGCATGGTATATAATTTATAGTTTACTAACACCACTGGCAAGCACATGCGACCACCCCCACGGCAAAACCACTCTCCCCATTTACTGCACAAGGTGTAGCCGCCAGTCGAGAACACGACCCCTCGCGGGCTGAAGGCAGACTTAGGAAAAAAAAAAATCAGACAACGCTAATGTATTTGTAGTCCTGCCGCGACTGTGTCTGGTGTACCCTTTCTCTCCGTCGGGAAGGTTCGCTTCCGATTCCACGTGAGCACAAATCGGCCAACCAAGCTCACAATTCCCACCCGGCAAGAGGAAGGCCGACCCGCTGACGTAAATAACTGCTGCTGCGTGGGAAACACAACGGGCATGCCGACTGGCACCGTTTTTCCCTCATCGCGGCGGGCGTGCGTAAATTATCACCCGCATTCAGCGCTCGATGTGGCTGCTACACCTTCTTCCACATGCTAAAAAGAAAACGCTTCGATGCGTACCCCCTACAGCCCGAGAGCCATTGTTGTGCAACCATGTCTTTCAGTTGAAATCAAGCGATGGACGAAAACTGTTCTCATCTGTTGCTTAATGATTCGCCAGGGGGTTCGAAAAAACGACCCCAATGTGGTAAACTATATATTATCGATGTGGCCCAAATGCTGTTCGGTACCAAACCAGACCGCCGAAGACAAAAGGATGATGTAACGTCCAATCCATCTATCTGGACCAGGCGCTAGCGCCCTATTTCCGAGCTTCTCATTCCCCGTCTCCTGGACCAGGCGCTAGCGCCCTACTTCCGAGCTTCTCATTCCCCGTCGCTGGTTGTCCTGTGAAGTGTCAACGGCGATGAGGGGCCATGAGGGGGCAAACCTTCTTCGTCCGCATCACGGGACCCCTGCGGCTGCTGTGTTTTGGGAAGTCTCGTCGGGGAACACCTGCGCGTTCGAGAAAGCAGACGAGTAATTCTCATTGGATACATAAGTACGCAAACATGTTTAATCCTGTAACAGAGTCAGGTTGACTGCACCAGACCCACGGGCAAGTGTTCGATCCAACCACCGCGGACGGGGTTGGCTGCCGAGAGATATGCCAACGCACCATGAGAGGACGCTGGACTAGGATGAAGAATGCGTCTGAAGGGGTTTCCAACGGACAATACAGCAGAGGCTTTCTTTCTGTTCTCCGCTCATTTCGGCCGTTTGCCTAACCCTGATTCCCGCAGCCCTTTGTCTGCCTACCACGTTTTCCCGTCCGCGCCACGGCCTCCGGTACAGCGGTCGACTCGCAATGCTTGGAGTGATACACTCATCACTCCCACAGCCGACAATACCACAAGAAACACGTTTGGACACACACCTCGAAGCCGTCGAAAATTCCCGTGTACTCGGCCCAGTCCACCGTCACTTCCTGAATCTGTTGAGACAAGCCTGGCCGCGACGAGGAAATTCAAGGGTCAACGAGGGGAGCCATCAGATGACGCCGGCGGGCATGGCCGGAAGCACAAAACATATGAAAGAATGTTCTCCAGGAATTCCGGAGCAACGGGGGCTAGACCGTTCGTCTCTCCGTCCTCGTGCGTTGTCCCATCTGATAGTACGGTCACCCCATGTATGCAAACGAATGCCGTGATATCGAAAAAAGCCCACCGAGGGACGGAGAGAAACAAACGCACCATGAGAGGGCGCTGGAACTACGGTAGACGAAAAACGGGTCTGAAGAAAAGGTTTTCAACGTACAATACAGCAGAGGCTTTCTTTCCGTTCTCCGTTCATTTCGGCCGTTTGCCTAATCCCAATTCCCGCAGCCCTTTGTCCGCCTACCACGTCTTCCCGTCTGCGCCATTACCTCCGGTACACCGTTCGACTCGCCGCGACCACAATGAATCGGGAAAGGATTCCTTCCCATCCCGCCGAGGTCTCCGAAACGCAAGCACTCAGGGATTTCACCCAGACTACACTTACCGGGGCCCCTCTTGCACCACCGCAGGAAGCTCCGGATGGCGCTAGTCTTCCCTTCGACGATGATCTCCGTCTGCCCTTGACCCAGCTCTTTCAGGGCCCCGCACAGCTTGCGGTTGAAGTGGGCCTCGTTCCTGGCGTGCGCTCGGAAGTATCCGCCGGTAGACTGCCATATTTCGCAATCCAACCAGGTGTTTGGGTACGCAAAAGCGGGGACGCAAGGTGTGAGTGGAAACGGGGTGGGGATGGGGGGCAGAAGAGCGCAGCGGCTCGAACGGGGGGATGACCTGGGCTGGAGATACAATACTCACAGACTCGAAGCCCATAAAAGCATAAAAGCCTCCTGACAAGGTGCGAGGGTATGGGATTACGTACTCTGCATACAGAATACAGCGATGGAAAAGACAGTTATTAGTAGTAGCATCTACCAATACCCAAATATCTTGCTGATGTAACATCTCCCAAGTTGTTCACGACCGACTCGTTGTATTAGACAATAGAGCACCAAATCAGAAACAAAAAAAACGAAATTAGGTAAAACACCCCCTGGCACCTAACGCACCTGCCCCTGAACCACTATTCGAGCCTCGGCGAGAGCTGTTCCGTCGCTGCTTCCACCGTCCGCCGCCAAACCCTCCTCTCCTGCTGTTTCACCCATCCGCAAGCTGCTTGACGCATAGGACCAACCCGTGCTGGCAGTTGCTGGTGTCGCTGTTCGAGACGGGCCTGTGTTTGAGGAGATATCGTCGATCAAATCGCAACGCCTTTCAGAAAAAAATCGTGGTACTCGTCAGGACCTATTGTTAGGAAAAAACAAAAAGGGGTCCTGACGTGCCCATGGCACGTAAAGAACTTTGTTGGGTATACACTTGGCGAAATAAGCTGGAAGGAACGGAGTCGTTGTCAAGGTTTGAGATAGAGGGGGCCGGGGCGGGACCATGGGCGATCATGCTTTCAAGTTTCAAGTTGAAGCCGTTCGGCTTTGGTCTGACATCTTTTATGCATTGGATCAGAGAGTACCTCGGGCTGCTGCCGACCAGCCTCGAGTATTTAGCACCAAGAGCGAGAGAGGGGAGGTGTGGGAGAAAGCAACGAGTACATAGTCCAATGGGGACTGGGACGACCCCACGATCCCTTGACGGTCCCGGCCGGGGGCTCCGGCGTTTGGACCGCCTGTTAGGCGAAGCCCTGTCAACCATTGTTGTCATGTCCCCATTACAAATTATTCTGACCAGTCTCCTCGCGGTGACTATTCTAACCACCACCACCGCCGTGTGCGTTCGTGGTTTCTCCGGTTTGAGACTTGAGACAGGCAACAATGGAGTTTGTGCCTGTGTACAAGTAGCAACATATACATGTTGAACGGAAATCGAAATACAAGAGGTAGTCAGTGGGGTGCGGCTCGGTCAGGCTTTACAGCGGTGTCCATTTTTGAGCAGCAGCAAGTTTTGAGAGTTCAGCAAAACACGACCAGATGAGACCCCAACAGCGACAGCATAACGGCACAATACAACACGCAGCCACCGCCTGTTGATCTGTGGGTCGGTTGGCCGGCAAGCGAAACACCCCCCTTCTCGATCCTTGTGCAAATGCAAATCGTGTGCAACGTTGGCTCTCCTTCCGCAGCATATTGACAAAGGCCCGCCATGACTGCAAGCATCCGTGCCCCTCTTGTGCAATGGCTAGGCACTCCACCACTCAAACACGAAGCACGAGCCAAATGCTCCAGCAGGCCCTAGGGGGGAATCCTCAGCCGACCGTGTGCGGCGTACACGTGCCACATGAGCAGCTACAACCGGCCGAGACTACAATTTGGCCGGCAAAGGAAGACCTCACACTCTCGTTCGCAACCACGCACCATGAACGCGGCAGAGCGAACACGCACCTTTGCAGGCGCGCGTGGTGCACGGAACGCCACTCCGGTTGCTACACGACCCGCTCCTGGCACCAGCAGCGGCAAACATGAACCCGGAGGACCGACGCAAGGACGAGGCGGCCGCCATGAACGACAGCAGCAGGGAGAGCCTCATCGTGGATATGAGACGACGATACGCCGCGTGATTCGCCACAAATGCTAGCGTTGGCGTCGTAGCTCGACTCGACGGTAGCAAACCCAAGACAGCTCTCCGTATCACGCGCAACTCGCCACACTGCTCTGTTCGCGCCGGCCTGGCCTCGGATCAGCCGAAACGCACATTGAAGAAGGGGCTCCGTGCATCACATTGTTCAAATCGTGGATACCATATAGGACTGCTAGTCGTACATAAACGTAAGATGCCACTTGTTTCGATTTTCACAGCACGATTACTCCACAGCACAAAGAGTGGTGGCGGCGACAAATGACGGTGTTGGCACCAACTCGTTGAGATCGTTCCAAAAACATATCGGTTAAGATTTTAACCCACTTCTTCGTGGAGAAGTCGAGCCAAAGAAATTTGGTCCAGGGGTTGTGGTATCTTGTGTCAATCTTGTGTCACCTATGCGTACGGTATGCAGGTTGCCCTATCTGCTGTGCCTCAATGAAGGTTTGCTGTCTGCAGCCCTGTTGTGCTGTGCACAACGCAAGCACGCCTTGGGTTCTGCCTCTCGTGACAAGATCTACGCTGTAGACGAATTGCTCTGTGCACCAAAGCTGGCTCTCGGCGGCATAGGCTCCAAGACACAGACGCGCGTGCGGCACCTACATACGTAAATGCTCTGAAGATCCATCCGCAACACACAGCAGCCAGCAGCAACGATCATGTCGTTGGGGACCTCTCGTACGTCTCGCTCGGCGACGTGCTTTGCTCTAGGCCTTCTCTTCGGCCTCCTCGTCCCCGTACCGGCCTTCGTGCCGCCTTCTGGTGCAGGAAGGCTGGCCTCGGTGAGGCGTGCCAGATGTTGTAGCGCAAACCAAGTCTGCTGCATGGGAATCAGTGTTTTTGTGTGTTGATTGTTCTGGCTCTATACAATGTAGGTTGGGCCGACGATCGTCAACCCTGTTCTAACCGAGACACACACCTTATTTTATGCGTAACGTCCAGGCACACGGGCACAGAGGGCATGCGGGTACCCGGGCAGACACGCGAGTTTTCTTGCTACGGCCTCGGCCTGAAGGAGAGACAGACGCGGAGACGGGAGCATACGAGCGCTTGCAGCAGATGTACGAGAACGACGGGTGAGAGCCTCTTGCGGTACAACTGCTGCAACGCCAGCAGAGCGATCATCGCGCCGAAGCTCACGCCCTCTTGTTATATTAATATAACGGGGTGTAAAGATCTAAGCCATCGAGGTTTCTACTGCTGTAGCACCGTAGCGATATGTGCTGAGACATTCATCACACCCAAGCGCAACAGCAGGGCACGTGGAACGGGAAAACGCACCGGAGCTATGCATAAAATGGTACTTCTACATGTCGTAATACTGCTGTCGAGTTGAACGGCTCTCGCGAGACCTGGGGCGGGGAGAATGGTCTACTCGCTGGCGTTGCTAGTTTTAGTCTACAGATGTGGCAGGTTATGATTTCGCCATTCTTGTGCGAGGTGCAGTGTAGAGACCTATAAGCAGACATACACGCATTCTAAACATATTCGACATACAACATCTGATTCGCGCTGTTGTGCAGAGTGTCCGGCGGGGCTCACGAGAAACAGGAGGGTCACCCAAGCATGTAGTACAGTGTAGTTTTTGTCACGTTTCCCAAGCTCGAAAAGCTCACAACACTAGAGTGTTGATTTTAAGGTGAACCTCGACGACAGGTATTACAAAGCTGTTGTACGCATATTCTACCAGCAGAAGTTGTAAAATTAGAAACGGGACTATGTTTTCATAATGTATTCACTGCTGTTCGTTATGAAAACATGTGGCACCAAGTGCTAACACGATAGGCAGGGTACTTACAGGGGAGACGGGAAAAGAAAACTGAGCAACATCGGGGACGATCAGGCATAATCCCCGGGTTTCCCCTCAGCTGTTACAGCTAGTCGGTGGTTGGTCTTCCGTACGTCGAGTTTGGTCCGTTTTCTTTTTTCTCTCGTTCCACTGTCACCACCAGCGGAATTCATGGGATCTCGGGTAGAAGCGTGCAGCAGGCTCTGGCTCTGAGGCGGAGTCTTACGGCTTGGTTTTTCCGGATTGGATTTGGGGGGGGGGGTCCTTTCCTGGGCCCAAAAAATACTTTGGGCATCTTACGGGTAGGAAAATGGCAAATTCCAACAGCCCGAATTGCAACAGCCCAATTTCTAACAGCGATTCCGGCCGGCCTGTTAGAAAAATGACCCATTTTCCAACAGCGATCGGGTTGGAATATCGCTGTTAGAAATGGGGGGGGGGTACCCCCTGGTCACACCCCGATCGTGCCAGAACAAGGAACTACACCGTGTGCTGGCCAAACAGAGGCCAGTATCATGCTGGTCATGCACAATTCAGGGCGTTCTGCGTCGTGTTGGCCGCACACGAGCCGATAACGTCAACCCTGCCATGTTGCTCTGCTGACGTTCTTGCCTTTCGGCCGAAGAGAGCCGTTTTTGCGCCTGCTGCGTGTGTGACCAGTTGAAAACGCACGCCAGAGAGAGGCCTTAGGCCGTCGACATCCACAAACTGCAGCCAATGGCGTGTGATGATACTCATACCCTCTGCTCGCGTACCAGAAACAGAGCGTATTGTCCAGTTTTAATTGCACACGGCCTGCAAAGTGTGTTGCGGTGTTGACTTTTTGGGCATTTTTCTTGTTCCGCCGCGTGTTTGCTCCGTGTGTCACCCGCTACGAGTCAAAAACGCATGCCCGAGAGAGGCCTTTGGCCGACGACATCCACAAACAGCAGCCAGTGGCGTGTGGTCATACACATATGCTCTGCTCGCGTCCCAGAAACAGAGCGTATCGCCCAATTTTGATTGCACACGGCCTGTCTACGTGAACGGAAGTGTTTTGCGGTGTTGACGTTTTTTGGATGTTGCCTATTTTTTTCTGGTTGCTCCAAGCGTGATCAGTCCACAACGCATGCCAGAGAGAGGCCTTTGGCCGACGACATCCACAAACTGCAGCCACTGGTGTGCGATGAAACACATTCCCTCAGCAGGCGACCGAAAAACAGGGCGCTCGGTGTCTTGTTGGTCGCACACGAGCCAAAACCGTGAACTGAAGCATGTTGTGACCCACAAGAATCTTGAATCGGCCTTTTTTTTCCCGGAGAAAAAAATATGCCTCGAGGAACCGTATGAAGGTCGTTTGGATCCAGATAGTTGTCCCTTGCAGATCACCCCCCCCCCCCGACCGAGAGCAAAAAAAAATCTCCGAAATAATCACGACGCAAGGCTCGGCCTGAGCGCGAATATGCCATTTGTTGACAACAACAAAAAAACGCCCGCTTTTAAAATATGGCGTTCTCTCGTTCTCTCTCGTCTGACACTTCCGTTGGTGAACTGTCCCTCGATGAACAACGGCACTCAGTTTTTTTCCCCGGATTCACATTTTTTTTTTGTCGTTTGACCACTTCTCCCAGAAGCTTTGGTCCTCCCCACAGCAGCCATTTGTTTGTGTACGGGCGACCGATCGAGAGCCTTTTCAACCCATGAAAAAGAGCCAACCGAGTCCATTGTACCGCTCCCACCACACCGTTTGCATTTATTTGTCACACTTTGGCGGCGGGAATAAGTTGGTTTTGTAACAGCTTGCAACCCGTGGGGTCGGGGCTGGTTCTCATGTCGGGGAATGTTGTAATCTAACCTCGACGAATTTTCCTCCCTGAGTGCGATACGAGTCGCCGTCGAGTGCGGTAACGTGGCAGATGCTCGGCCGGCGCTGCTGATGTTTGTCGCGTAATCAGAGAACTTCCCAAACTCTTCGTTTCCGTTTCCGTGGCTGTGCCTGTGGTACACACGAAAAGGTCGACCGACTACATCTTCGCGAACAACCGCGCGTGGGTGGAGGAGCGCCTGGCCCAAGACCCGGACACCTTCAAGAGGCTCGCCAACTCTCAGAAGCCAAGATACATGTACATCGGCTGCAGCGACAGCCGTGTACCCGCCCAGAACATGATGGTGCGCCAGAGACTATTCTGCTTCGTTTGTGTCCCCAGTGGCAGTGATAGGTCGGGCGAAGCATGCCGGGTGTTCCATCACAGACTACCTTTTTCATGTTTGGTGCAGTACATCGATATTGTGCTGCCGCGGTATCCTGCTCACGGACGTTGTTTTTGTGTCGGGCAAAAACCTTTTCACGAACGAATCGGCTGTGGCCAACGACAGCAGTTCGTCCATCTCAGCAGCTCAGCGAGATTTATTTCAGTTTTTTTCCCATCCTTTTCGTTTGTGTAAGATGCGGCTGTGTCGTCCGCCTTTGCTCCCGTCTCATCTCGTCTTGCTCCCGTCGCTGGGGCATCTCTGGGGCGCGTTACGTTGCGTTGCGATGTGGCAGGGTCTCAATACCGGCGAGCTCTTCGTCGTTCGCAACGTGGCAAACCTGTGCGTGAACACGGACCACAGCCTGCTGGCGGCCCTGGCGTACGCTGTCAACGTTCTCGAGGTGCGCTTGCGAGCTCGCGACCACGGTGGTGCTGCTGCCGATGTCAACCTTTTCCGGAAACACCGCCGACCTTGTTGCGTGTTGGAGCGTCGTACTCATCGGGTTCGGCAGACGGCAAGCACTATCGCTGCCGCAGGGGAACGCCTTTGGTTGGAGCGCCGAAGTAGTCTGTTTTTCCTCTCCTTTTTCGACACAAGTTCCCTCCCGCGCCTGCGGATTCTCCTTTTGTGTGTGCTGTTGACCGCGTGTCTTTTTTGTTGTAACATCGATCGCGCTAACCGACGTACTGCTGAACGGACGGCAGTCTCAGCGCGGCTAGAAACGGGAAACGTTTCTGACAACCATTGTCGCGGTTGTGGGTGGGTGTGTGCTGTTCTCTTCTCTCGATCGGGGGTATGCAGGTCACTGACATCATCGTGTGCGGGCACTACGGCTGTGGTGGCGTCCGTGCGGCAATGGAGAACATCGACCACGGGCTTCTGGAGCACTGGCTGCTGAACATTCGAAACGTGGTCCGCCTCCACAACGAAGAGCTCCAGGCAAGAAAACGGCAAAAGCAGCAGCAGCAGCAGCAGCAGCGGGGACCATGGCCCCATTCGACTGATCCTGCCTGCAAAACGGCGAATGAAGGGACCTTTTTCGAACGGATATTTAGTTTTTGACACCCCCGCCCCCGCATGCTCGCTGTGAGGAGAGTTATCAACCTCGGGATATTCTCTTGGGCGATGGATTCGCCTTCCTTGCAACTAATGGCTCGGCGCCTCGCAGGTTCCGGGCGGCCCTTCGGTGTAAGAGTACTTGCTGTTGACCCGCGCGTGTATGTCTATCAATATGTGGAGGTGCCCCGAAGCAAAGGACCCAACGGTTGAACGGATTAAGCGTGCCCTTTTCTGTCGCAAGCGGACATGCCGTGGTTCGGCTGTACAGCTGTTGTTGATTTCCTGCTTTCGTCCCCCTTCGTGCCGCGTACACGCCGAAGTCGGGCTCACAGCATTCAGTACTTTTTTTAACATCAGCATGGGCACCACTTTTTCAGCGGCTTCAAAGCCGCAGTGGTGTGTGTTATGATACGACTTTTTTCTCCCCTTGACGTACGTTAAAAACAGGGCATTTCGGACATGGACGAGAAAAGCAGGAGGCTGGTGGAACTGAACGTGCAGGAATCGTGCATCAACCTGTTCGCGAACCCAAGTGAGCTTTGAGCGTGGGTGTTGTTGTTGTTTTTGCTGTTGTGCTTGTTGTCGATGATGTTGTCATCGGCTTGGTGTTTCTGCGTAAATGAGTATTGTTTTTCGATTTCCCATCTTGGTATTTTGTTCGCCGGTGTTCCAACCGCCCACCGGTCTCTGGTGGTGCGCTCGCGTGCGCCCCGGCACGTGTGTGATAGTCGTGCAGAAGAAGCAGGCCACTCACTCCATGCCCAAGATTCATGGCTGGGCATACGATGTGGGGAACGGACTTCTGAAGGAGCTTGACATCGACTTCAAGGTGCGCAACATGTGTTTTTTCGTTAGATGAAGCCACGGCTCTTTTTAAAACGGCCGGTTCGGGCGCGCGCCCCTGATGGTACCCACGTCGGTAGTCGTTTAAGCCTGTCCGTGCGGCCCTTTCTTTTTTTTTGACTCGCCAAGCGAACAATGCCTCTCTCGTTTTGGTGTTCTTCCCGGGTGCAGCCGTGGGAGATTCCTCATCAAACGCTTGGTTTTCTTCCTATTCCCTCTGCCGCTTTGCGAAGAGTATGTCCTCTGTCAGGGAGTACATACGACCCAAGACATGCTTTGCCCCCTCCGTTGTTCTTTCGTGTTTCGGCAGGCGGAGATCAGGAAGTACCGCGACGTGTACCGGCTGTACGAGTTCCCGCGGCGCCCGCCGTCGCACAACGGAGCCAACGGGTCGATGGTTCCTCGCAGAAGAGACCGCCACCGAGTCGTAGATCCAAAGGTGGCCCAGGGCTGGGCCAAGAACACCCTCAGAGACACCAACAACGTGCCTCAACAATAGAACTCCGTGCCAGGTGTAGGAGCCCGCTCGGTTGTCAGTCATTGAGCGGCGTCTAGGGAGTGTACCACGGCGGAAGAATCTGCTAAGGTGTTTAGAAGCGAATGAAGAAGTGAGAGACGGATACAAATATAGAAGCGCAAGACCCCTTGTCGCCGACTCTAGCGGCAAGCCTTGCTTTGCGTAGGTTAGCGTTACTTTGCCAAGGTTAGGTTTTAGCCACGCTTAGCTTCTAGAAGCGTCGCGTCCGAGCAGTCAGAAATACTACAATAGAAGTAGATTTCAACCTGAAGGGATCGACTGCATAGAGAGTCTCCGGCTCATGAGCTCAGGCCTCTGGTACGGTCGGCCTTCAAATCGCTCTGGACGCTTACGCTATTTCAAGGACGTGAAATGTGGGGGCACTGCAATACGTATCTCGACAGCCTGACGAGTTCCGCGGACAATAGCTGGCAAGAAGAGATGGTCATTTTGGTATCCAGACAATCATTTGGATACTTGTTGATGGAGGGCACGCGTTCTTGTCAGCGGTACCCCGCTTAATAAGATATCCCGTGAACATGGCGTGTCGTCTGATCCGGCTTGCCGCGTTCCTCGAGGTTTTACAGTTGCTGAGAGACGGGACGGGAGGGTGTAGCGTGGCATAGGGGTGCCTTGGAATGCTGCGGGGGGCCCCAATCTCTCTTTCGGGACGCAGGCACTCAATGTTAGTGGTTGAAGGATGGCAGTCGCAAGAGAATCAACCGACGCGCCAAAAATGCGCCTTTGGTGAGCACTGACTGTAGGACTGTCCACGTCATAGGGCGCCGCTAGCCGACCAGTCTTGTCCTTTCGAGCACTCCTTCCGTTCCTCTCGAGGGTGGAAAGGAGAATCGGTCTTTAGAATGTTTTGATGAGTCTTTGTTGTCGGCTAGCCGCACCTTTGGGGCCTGTGCACTCCGACATTGGTGTGTCGTATTCTAATTTAGAAAAATAGATCACCCCCGTACGCTCCATCGAGGGGGTACATGGGTCGATACTGCCAACTTTTTTTGTGGTGCGTGCGCAGTCGGCGAGTGGTACTCCGCTCCGTCCAGGCACGGCTCCACTTCAAAGCACCACAAGCCTTGGGGAAGGGGGACCTGTGTCCGTCTCTTCACCGGGAGGAATTAAATGCTACGCACGTTTGCTTACGTGCCATAGGTGCATATGATAGTATGGGAGTTTCGGGAGGCAGGCCGGAAAAATTAGTTCGGATGTGAGTGGAGTGTGAGCGTGAGCTCAGTGTTGGCATGGTGGCGCGTTTGGCTTGAAGCTTTTGCTTAAGCTTATTCGTCGTTGTTTTCCCAAAGTACGATTTGGCCTGCGCAAAGGTTCTTGAGATTTTTTTGCCGCATTCGTCAGAACCAGGTAGTCTTCGTTCTTTAGCTTCATCTTTCGTTTGTCTTTGAGAAACCATATGAGTTTCTGGTTGTGTTTTTTTCCCTGCGCGAACGGTGTTTGTCTAAGATTCCATAGTATAAATTCTTCGCCTGCCTTGGTGAATATATGCAAAATTCGGAACGAAGAGGCGCTGGCCTGAAGAGTAACCGTTTGCTTTTCTGGTGTGGTGACCACGCAGAATTCGACGGCATGCGAATTGCTTCAAGTGTGGAACGGGGGGGTCTCACGCATCGACATAGTTGAACAAGTGATGTTCAGATCGGTGCAAAAATGAAAATGCTACTGCAGAGGTTGGATTGAGCACCAATCAGCTCAACCAGAGCTGTGCGGCTGTTTTAGCGCCGTTCCCGCAAAGTCTACCGTAGTGTCCGCCTTTGACCCTTCGCCACCTACATGGGGAAGAGTGCGATCCGCGCATCCAAGCTCGACCGGAGCCGTGTGGGTGCATCCGCCTTTGGTCCTTCACCACCTATTTACCCCTGATCAGAATCAAGTGGCCGATATGGACCTATTCATTCTTCAGTATGGACCACCATGAGTTTCACACTCGGATTCGAGGTAGCGACGTATTTCCCCCACACGTATTGGTGTTGTCCTTTGCCGTTTTTATTTTTGCTCTCTATTTTTTAGCTACGATATTCCTGCAGGTGTGAGCACAAATATTGTCTCCTTGTGGTAGAAGAGCAAACCAAGTTGGATTTTCGAAGAATGTATTGTCCGGTTGAGGTGAAACACTCGTCAACCACGAAAAAAAAAATGAGACATAATGATGCCTGTTTTGCGCTGAGGACGGTAGATGTAAAATGGCCCAAAAATGGCCCAGGTTGCCCTGGAGAACACCCTGTAACCATGGGGAGGGGACCCTTGAAAAGCCATCACCGTGCTTTCCATCCAACTTCTCTCATTTTTATCGCCGTGCCCCCCCAGCGAATAACGCCAGTATTCATTCTTGTTACCATTTACGCAATGCTCATTTTCGAAACGGGTCATTTGTTCTTGACCGTCTGTATCGGCCACTTGATCCTGATCGGAGCGGTACGTGAGGAAAGCGCGATTGGCGCAATCAGGCAAACCCTTCGCCGAAGCAGGTCACTCTGGATCGGCGGCTGTTCCACTGTTGTTCACACCGGAAAAAATGAACCTGTTGGGTCTGGTTGGTGCTTCGAGGGGGGAGACAGTATTCAAGGATGCCCGGCGTCTGCGTACGTTCGGAAAGCGCCTCAATATAGTAGTTGACATTTTAGAAATCGAGCCACAATAAACTTGATATGTAACATAGAACTTTTGAGAGTTCGGTTTACGTACTCTACAACCAGTACAACGGTCATTTGTAGGATGACCCCAGGAACTACGAGCCCCAGCGCTTTCTCTATTGGGGCTTCTCAGTGAAAATCACGCGCTAGAAGGAAAAGAGTCACAAAAGACAGAGGAGCGAATGAAACAGGCACGATGGTGAAGTGACCTACGGTGAGAGAAAGGGAATCACAGAGGCCGACGAATAGAGAGAGATCGAAATGGGGAGAAATCAGAAAATAATGACAAAACGACAGTACAAAAGTTAGATAGGCCTTATGCCGAAAGTAAAAGTGGCCAATACTTTATATCTATTGAATATTGCTACAGAGGAAAATATGTAGGCCGCATCTTTGCCAAACATTCGATTCTCGAAGGCGCGTCCAGAATGGGGTTCAAGACGGAAGGATTCCAAAAGACAGCCCACTGAAATATTCTCACTTGTTCGGCAATATATTCCCCTACAGAGTGAAGAGAGAGAGACAGAGAGACACAGAGACAGAGAGACAGAGAGAATGAGAGACAGACAGAGAGAGAAAGAGAGACAGACATACAGACAGACACAGAGCGAGAGAGAGAGAGAGACAGAGAGAAAGTAAAACCCATCAATGTTTGCTGCGTTTGCGGCGCATCGTTGTTGCACAGGAGTTGACTCACAAAATACTCATGAATGTGAACATTGCGGGACATGCTCCCGCATGTTGACAACCTTACTTGCTGACAGGCACTGTGTCAGCACGGCACACGCAGCCAGGTTAGCGTTTGCATTGTGTGTCACGACCGAATCCGCTCCTGCAGGGGGTGGCCACGTAACATCAGCTCACTGTCAAAAGGGGGAGAGGTTTCGGGCTGTTATCCCTGCACTTCGGATACCTCGAAACATTAACATTTGCTTCTCGATCTCTTTACGACACATACATGTGGCCGTTCGAATTTATGTCGGGCGGATTCCCGTTTTTGTATGGAAATCTTCAAGGACGAATTGGTCTTCAATTCGTCGGTGACAGAGTAGTAACCAAACGACAGTGGATATAGGGAAACAAGTAAGAACAGGCAGCAGGGAGAGGCAGAACACGTCGACCACACGGAATGAAGTAGACAGAGTGAGAAGGAATGAAATGAAAAAATTGGGTTAGTCAAAACTAGTCCGAAGAATATGAATATTAACTGAAGCCACAACCTGAGAGAAGAACCGAGGTTGAGCAGACAGAGGGAAGAAGTGCCATGGTGTCATAGAATATAGAGGGGCGTAGACAAGGCTCGTGGGTTGGGAGGCAAGGGTAGATGTTGTAGGGAGGCCGGCGGGACGCGAGATGGCAAGGCAGGACAAGGGTCAGGGAAAGGGTTGGTTTGGCGAAGAGAGATACCAACCATAGTCAGGATGGGGAAGAAAGAAATTTATGTAGCCAGCGCCTCGGCTGGCTCCTTTCAGGTGTTTGTCGACATATGATGTCACGTAGGTCCGATAAGACATTGACTGAGAGGAAGGAGGCTACGAATAAATCTCTCCGGCGAGGCCTTGGTCGGACGCTATAAACCATATAGCGGGAGAGGGGTCGGGGGAATGGGTGGGGTTCGCGAGGAGGGATTGGCGAATGTGAGTGAACAAGGGACGGGTTGTGTGAGAGAGTGAATATGTGGTCAGAAGCTCGGGGGATGTAAGATGGTATGGCGGGAGGAGGGTCGAGGAAGGTTTGGCGAGAGGGAATGCCACGAACGTGTGAGGGGAGGGGGAGTGGTCGGGTGGCGCGGAATCCTTCTAGCCAGGGTCCGCGGCTGGACGTGAGATTGTATGGCGGGAAAAAGGTCGAGCGATTCCACACTGAAGAGAGTGAGAGTGAACAAGGTATGAATATGAAGGGAATGAATCGTTCTAGCCGGGCCATTCGGTAGCACCTACGATAGCACGGCGCGAGAAGGGCTGGGGGATAAGGGTGTTGGAGCGATCCAAGCAGATGAGAGTAAAATAGCGATGCACGGGTCGGGCGACAAGAAATGTTCTGGCGAGGGCATCGAGATGGAAGGGCGGGAAAATGGTCGGGAAGAGGTTGGGGTAAGTGAGAGCGATGTCACGCGGCCAGAGTGAGTGAACAATGCATGAGTCGGAAGTACATTATTCGTGTGGTCAAAAGCTCGGGGTGACGTGAAATGGCATGCATGGCCAATGGTACAGTGAGGGATTCCGTTGGCAAGGAGCGATGCCGCGTTGTGAGATTGAAATGAATGAACAAGGGACTGGTTCAGAGGAGGCACGAAATCGGCCTTGTAGTCAAGGCCTCTGCTAGACGGAAGACGGCAAGGCGGGCCAAGGACGTGGGTTTGGAGGCCAGCTATGTGACAGAGTACTGGGCGAACAAGACATGGGTTTGGAGGCAAACATTCTGTGAACCCAGAAGCTCGCTGGGAAGCGAGCGACTCCGGCGCTGTGAGACCCTTGGTTCTTCCACTTCCACGAGGTACACCGACGGGTTGTTTCATGTCTGCGCGAAGGTAACCTCGCTTGGACGTTCCTGGTGCGAGCAATGCGTGGGAAGCCGGGCACCGACAGAGTCTCGGATGAGCGTCCCAGCGGTGTGATGCGTTTAATTTGCTCTGTTTCTTCTCTGGTTTGAATCGCGCGCCTCAGAGGAACCCCGCCTTTGTGGTCACACTTTTCCCGGAGAAAACCCGGGGTCGGGAGAGGTTGACGATCTGCTACGAATTTTGGCAACACATGCCTTAGCACGGCCTTCTGTTATTGGAGCACGAACAAACCGGTGTGACGAGGAGTGCCCTATTTTTCTTCCTCCTCAGAAGCCAGCAGATTGAAAATGAGTGCCCAATAGATCGATCTCGTTCTGGTTGAAAAGGAGGGTTATTTCAAACTTGGGGCGCCTGCATCGTGTGGAAAAGGCCCACGTTTTGAGGTTTGTTCCCCTTCCTGGGACAATGGGACTAGGGGGAAAAGGTTGCGCTTCGCGCTCCGCGGTTCAGTACAACCACCAGACAGACAAGACAAGACAAGACAAGACAAGACAAGACAAGACAAGACAAGACAAGACAAGACAAGACAAGACAAGACAAGACAAGACCAGACAGGACAAGACAAGACAAGACAAGATAAGAGAGGACAAGACAAGACAGGACAAAAGACAAACCACAAAAAAGGAAGGACGCTTTCGAAACGACACCACTACAAGCAAACACGACAGCTATCCGGAGAGACTATACCACGAATCTCCACACCAAGTCGACTTCCGCAACACTACTCCTGAAATCTGTCGAATACTGGGAGCCGAAACTCGCAACCCAAAATCCTCCCGATGTCACCGGCGCAAACCAAAACGCCTATTCATTCGTAGCCCAACAGAAAAACGGAGTACCATGTACTACAACAACACACATTCCTCGACACACGCGTTCCACGCCAATGACTCCGTCCAGTTTTTCGTGTGTGTGGATTGTCTCACGAATGCGGCAATAGCAGTGCTGCTCTCATTCACCAACAACCGTTCCGTGCGCGTGAATGGACATCCAGAGTTTTGCGCTGAGAGGGATGACTAATGAACTCTGGCTCCTTGTTCGGCGACCGGTCAGCCCGTTGCACGCCTCTTTCGGCGTTCATTTTTTACGGCCCCCGTTATTTGTTGATCGCCGTCGGTGTGGCAGTAGCACCACCACCAGCAGAAGCAGCAGCGGCAGCAGCGGCAGCAACACCCGCCCGGACTTTGTCGAGGTCGAAGGACACCGGGATATTGCCGCAACACAAGAGAATGTACCTGGTTGCATGAGAAGATGGGGATTTCGAGTTCCATATACAGGGGTAGCGAGGTATGTGTTCATGCGGTCAACTAAGCGCACACCGGAATTCAACTTGTTTCGAAGCCGTCAATGCCCCGTAGTAGTACGACTTGTCGAAGTTTGCTGCATGCGTTTGGCTTGAAGAAACCCATCGAGATTGGCAACAAATGACCCGCGGGTTGAAATTTATCCGTCATCCAGAAGGTCAGCCCTCAACTACCGCTCGCATTAAATATGAAACGAGCACCTAGGGACGCCAGAGGTGACACTCCTTTCTGTCCCGCTCTCTCCCCCCCCCCCCCCC
>FN649741.1:3300520-3314724 GCA_000310025.1 Ectocarpus siliculosus
CCCGCCCCCTTAAAATAAAAAAGGGCCCCCGGGGGCCCCCGGGGGGGCCCTCTTTTTTTTTTCTTTTTTTTCCCCCCCCCCCCCCCCCCCCCCCCCCTCTCTCTCACGCTGTCGTCCCCGACCACCCCGCTTGTAATTTCTTCTCCGCACACCGACATTCGGGTCGGATTCCCTGAGCCGCACAATAACCAACCCCTGTGCCATTAACCTGGCCTCTGGCCCCGAGTGAAAGCGAGTGAATCTCCCTACAGTCGCCTCCTGGTGGGTCTGTGGATGGATCAGTTGGTAGAGGTGTCGATCGACGGACCAACCTAGCGAGTGAAATCATCAAGCTTCTCGAAAACCGAGGCACGAGAGAGGACCGAAACGGTACTACGCAACAGCGGTCGCACCAACCAGTGTACCAAGCAAAGACGAGGGCGAGGAACCGGGGGGGGATACCAAGAGCTCAGAGCTGCCCCGCTGCATTGCTTCTTTCGGCGCCTCACATGTCCGCCGCGTCGCTCTCGTCCTCGAGCGTGATGTCCAGGTAGCCCTCGTCGTCCTGGTTCTCCCGGTCCGCGGCCAGCTCCTCGAACAGCCTCTTCTCCTCCGGCGTCGGCTCCGAGTCCAGCCCTTCCTCTCCGCCACTGCTACTACTGTCTGCCTCGCTATCGTCGTCGTCGTCATCGTTGGCATCCACGCGAGAAGCGCCGGCATCGTCTCCCGCCAGACCACCGCCGCCGCCGCCGCCGCTGCCTACGCCGGCGGCGGCCGCCCTTTCCGGAGCTTCTAGCCCGAGCTCGTTCAGGGCGTCGCGCAGGGTCCCCGTCCTGTCGAGGACGTCGCGGGCCGCCTCGGGGGGAACTCCCATGGAGTGCAGGACCGCCAGGGCCTCGTTCTTGTTGTCGTCGGTGTTGCTGCTGCTGCCACCGTTGCTGCTGCTGCTGTCTCCCGTGGTGAGGGTGGTCAAGGCGGCCGCGACGTCGTTGTTGTGGAGGCGTAAGGCCCTGGAAGTGGCAGGGATGATGGTTGGACGCAGTCAGCACGCAAAAACAGAAATACGCAGATTTAGGTGTCTGCTCGATGTTCACAAAATGCTCAGGGTGTCAGGGAGAGGCAGAGAGAGAGAGAGAAAGAGAGAGAGAGAGAGAGAGAGAGAGAGAGAGAAGGAGTCAACGCAGTTCTGAAGCTGCTGCTTCGTGACAAAGGAAGAGGATCAACAACAAAAAGGCGGAGAAACGCTGGTTCACACCGCCGAGGGACATGCCACCGCATTGCGGAAACCCAAAAAGTGAACATACAATAATGAAAATACTCGGAGGAAGAAGGACATGCTTCAGGTGCTCATTGCCTGCATGCCAGGACGACGTCGGAGTTGGCCTTCCACGCCACATTCCGAGACACGAACATCCCGAGAGGATCAGAACCAAAACATATGGTCCCGCAATCCGCCGCATAAATCAGTTTGACCGCACACACGGCGGAACGCCTTTTGCACAAAGCCGGGTCGTTGAACAACAACGGAGAGGCTCAACAGCTTCGCTTTGCGGCACGACTGGGCAAGCTTCTTTGGGCCAGCTGTTGGAAAATCGGCGGGGGCTGCTTGTGAGGAGGATCTAAACCTGACCTAATGGCTTTGGTCTTCGGGAAGCCCATTCCGGCCAGCTGTTGGACGAGGCTCTCGCTGACGTAGGCCTTCTTGTCGGCCGTCATCCCGAGCCGGCTAGCCCGTCGCCGCTCCATCCTGAGCTTCCGTTCCTTGCGCACGGTTTCCTTTCGAACGGAAGCGTGTCAAGAAAGAAAAGACATGTCGATAGGATAATAATTAAGGGCGGGCGGAGGAGGAGCTGGGAGAGGATGTTATTGACGAGATATCGACTGTGTATGGCCCAACAACCGTGGGAAGGACCTTCTGCCACCCCGACCGCGACGAGGCGGAGCACGCGCTTTGAGTGGCGGGTATGCGACGGCAAACCAACACCACGGGGGCGGGGGGCGTGTATCGACGAGAAAACCGCCAACAGAACCAGATCAATCCGAAACGAGAAGAACGGAAGTGGGCTATCGGCTATTACGATGCGGAACAACGCGGGCAACACGTGAACCTCTCGAAAACGCGCGTGTGCATGTGCATGTGTAGCTCATAGAACATCATCCGTGCAGCCAGGAGGTGGAAGGGCGCCGATCATGCTGTTCGGGTAGACGAGAGCCGATGCCCATCCAGCAAAGCTGAAGCTCGTACATACGGCAGCGAAAGAGACAAGACGTTGACATCAACGACGACGACCGCGTGCTCAAAGCACGCTTGTGTACGCCTCTGGAGGTCTTTTCGAGTTTTTCGGATGTGACGAGCGGCGGGAAAAATACGCCCGCGGTTTCGTCCGTTCAAGTAGCAACCAAGATGAACCGACCAGAACGGGCCTCCCGCCGGCTCACCTTCCTTTGGCGCAGATTCTCCAGGTACTGCCAGGCGGCATCGATGTTGTTCCGCCCGGCTCGCAGGGCTCGCAGCGCTACCTGCACGAGCCAGACGAAGATGTCGTTTCGGTTGATCGATGGTCAAGGTGTACATACCGAACAAAGCTGGTTGATAGGCCAGACAACGAAGTTCTCCATGGGAGAGAGGGCTCATGCGAACAGATCAAACAGAATCAGGAGGGTGGCTATTGTAAGACCGCCTGGACTCAAGAGCAATCGAAAGAAAACGGTGAAAGTTTTCGAACGTTTTCCCAAAGTGAAAAGCAAAACGGGCCGCACGAAACACCAGCACGATAGTTGGTCTCGAGTTCAACGACGTAGATGCAAAGCCGAGATGTGTGTATCGTGCTCATGTCCAACCGTCCAAAGGCGTGTTTGCGACACCAGCCTCAGGTGCAAGCCCCTTTTCGCGTATGACCACCACAAAACATCTCCTCCGACGTGCCAGGTGCCGGGCATCAACCAGCAACCGACACAGGCCTTACCCAGAAGAGCGAGACATCAGCGCTCCAGAACCAGCGCCCACCGCACCTTCGGTTGCAGCACCTCGAGCCTGACCGTGTGCCACTTCTGCATCAAGCGACAGGCCAGGGCCGGGTTAGGCTTGAGGGCCTTCGCCTCCCCGCTCGCGCGGAGGAGCAGCGCCGAAGCCTCCCCTGAGTCCCCCCGGAGAAACGCCACCACCCCCTGTCGCGGAAGCAGCAGCAGCAGCAGCAGCAGCAGCAGAGCCGATGAGCGGTGGGTGGAACGCCA
Organism: Ectocarpus siliculosus; assembly: GCA_000310025.1. Lineage (NCBI taxonomy): Eukaryota > Phaeophyceae > Ectocarpales > Ectocarpaceae > Ectocarpus > Ectocarpus siliculosus. Next base: position 3,303,734 of record FN649741.1, read on the forward strand.
GCGTCAGAGAGAGGGGGGGGGGTATGGGTCTTGCACGTGAAAAGCTTGGTGTGGATGGGACCCGAGGTACGTCGAGTGACGCCCGCTATGGCACGTGAGCGCTGCCGGAGGAAGCATTCCTCCAGACCTTATCCCCCGCAACGTTCGGATGCTCCCCGTACGTTTGAGTAACGGAGGAAGAGGCAGGGCGACAGAGTTGGCGAAAAATAAAAACAAGATTGAGTGGAGAGAACTGGAACACTTTTGGAGGGAAAAGTACGGCAAATACTCCCTCATCGGCCTGCTCCCTTGGCCGGACCAGGCGGGAGAGAGGTAGACAGCCCCCCCATCGTGCTGATCCGGATCCGATGCGTCGCGCGTGTGACCAAGGGCTAGACTACACCGTAGAGGTATCAAGCACGGGAGATCCTGGGACACTACTCCAAGCGCAAACCGTACTTGAAAAGCGTCGGCACCTGGGAGTGGTACGCCTGTCCACAACACGGCGGCTACTTGCTATCTACCCCCGCCCCCCGAGGAAACCGGCCGACGCAACGACAGAGGGACTGGCTACTGCCGAGGGGAGGGGAGGGGAGCGAACGTGCGGGTGGTGATGGCAGATGAAGTCGTCACAGAGTCCAGAAAAATAGACACACGCACTGCGAGAGGGTCGCGGAGACGTGAAAGCGAGAGCGAGAGCAGAAAAACGCGAAAAAATACCATGGTATATCACTTGTATGTATTTGTTCGCGAAACAAACGAGCAATCAATGCACAGAAACGTCTTTCTATTGTGCGCCCAATCTTGAACGGATCGTCACAAGTATACAATCGATCGAAACACACCTGCAGCAGATGGAGCCTGACGTACAGGAGCTTCTCCGCACAGTGCTCCCCCTTGAGCGCGGTCAGCCGCTGGAGGCCCTCCCCGTGGGCCTTCCGGAACCCCTTCTCCACGGCCGCCAGCATGCGAGACGCGAGGTCGATGTTCTTCATGTCCTTCATGAGGAAGAGCAGCCATACGATGTCTGGCGGCGTCGGGGGACACGCGAGGGATGGAGCGGGGGGGGGGGTCAGCATCTCGCGGAGTTGTCAAAACCATATCGAAGGCAATAGACCCGACACGCTCCGTATCCTCTTTCGACGAAACCGAAGTCATGTCCCTCCACCAACTCATTTCCCGGCAGGGTTCTAGAGGGCACGCGTAGCAAGCATGAGACGGCGCTGCAGACACAGGCCGACCGAATACAGCGGGGAAGGACAGTGGTCCGTACTTTGTGGATACGCATGTCTTTGCACTCTCAAAGCGGCAGCTCGAGAATATTTAGAGCATACGAACAGGATACCTAACCGCCTAAATCGTGTGTCCAGACCAACCCAGCCACAGGAAGCACAGCACCCGGTTGCAGAACAACAACCGCCTACATGTAGACACACAGAGAAAACAAGACAAAAAAATCAAGAGGCGTTGCCGTGCGCGTGTCGAATCGGACAGAAACCGCCTATTTTACCCTACGGCGACCCCGAACTCACCCAGGCAGAGGTAGGCGTAGTTGTCGACGGCCTCCAGGTACTTGGGGTCACACCTCCGGAACGCCTCGTCTGCCCTCATCAGCAGCCCGAGCCCTTCCCGCTGCGCCATCAGCTTCTCCGCCGCCGTCAACGTCGGCCCGTCCCTTCGAGGCCCCCGCACGGTGCCGCTGCCGCCGCCGCCGCTGCCGCCGCCAGAGCCCTCGCCCGCTTGGTCGTTGCCATCCGAATCAACCTCCATCGCATCTCCGTCCCCTGCCGAAGCCACGCCCCCGGACTCTTCTCCGAACGCCGGCGGAGCGTCGGTCGGCGGTGACCCCGGAGCCGCGGCGGTGCCCTCAGGGGCGGGGCTCGGAGTGAAACCTTCGTTGCCCGTCGACTCCTCCCTTGCGCCCGTGCGCTCCGGCAGCTGTTCCTTGGCTGCCGCTCGACCGACAATCCCGGCTCTCGGCGGCGATGATTCGCCCTTGCCCTCTCTCTCCGCCGTCCCCTGCTGCTGCTGCTGCTGCTGCTGCTCCTGCTCCTGCGTCACGCTTCTGCCTTCGCTCTCTTTCCGCTCTTCCCACCCGCCTGGTCGTCCACTGCCACCGCCGCGATCAGCAGGGGACTTGAGTCTCAGCGCTCCTTCTTCGCTCGCGCCCGGTGCAGCTTTGGCCGCTGCCTCAGGACCCGTCTGCGGCCTGTGGCGAGCCTTCTTGTTCTGGACACCGGCCGGAGCTCGTTCGGCTGCTGCCGGCGGTGCGTGGCCATCGCCCGTAGCGGCAGCAGCAGCCGCCGCTGCTGCTGCCGCCGCCGCCGCCCCGGGTGACCTGCTCGACGGGGCGGTGTTGCGCGCTCGACGGAGGCAGGCCAGCCCCTGGCGGTGAAGCATCATGCCTTCCATCAGGGCGGCCGAGTCGTCCGGAGGGATTGCCATGGCCTCCCCGTCTTGGTTGGTCAGCTCGATCTGAGTGGCGAGACACGAAAAAAAAGGACTACGGTTGCAAATACACTGACGCAGCGGCAACAGTGGTAGGCACTTGCCCGGGGAGATTTCCATCGTTGAAGCTGGGTAGAACACCGCAATCTCTTCGCCGATCCTTGGTCCCACGAGAGCACACCGTACAGGGGGGTATGACAAAAGGTTGCAACGAAACAACTGCGTCATCGACCAATCGTCTCATTGCTCGTTCACCCCCGTGAATACCCCAGAGCCCCACACGGACGACATCTTGCTCCAGAAATTTGCGCAAGGAGCGTGTTGCCATAGTTTCTCCGCGGTGGTGATAGTGGTGGTGGTGGTGGTACTCCGAAAGTGAATGACACGGCAGGGCGTATTTGTTTGGCATTTTTCAACATGCATGTTCCACGGATTCGAGCTCCTGCCCTGCGCGGAATGCTGTGAGGGCTGACATAAAGTGACCAACAATAAAAAAATAAATAGAAACCCAGAGGAAATTCCGTGAGCTTCGAGCGCTGGTTAATGGAAGTGATAAAAACAAACAAAAACCCCCACGATTGCCGTGAGCTTTGCCACCTCCGACCCACCTACCTCAGGGCGATTGCCACCTCTTCCCCTCCCACCCCTGCCTCCCGATCGCCCGCCGCCGCCGCCGCCGCCGCCGCGGCCGTCGTCCCGTCCCCACGCACCCCAGGCGTTCCCCCTGCCGCCGCTGCCCATGTCGCGGGCGGCCCGAGCCGAGAGCAGGGAGGCCGCCTGCACCGCCTCCTCCGTCCTGCGGGTTAACCCCGCCTCCGCCTCGACCTGTTCGGAGAGGTCTTGGCGCAGGACCATGATGGTCTTGCCCGGCGTTATCCTGACGCAGTTCGTTTAGATGTGGGATGATGATCAGATTGGCATATTTCATATTTTTGTATCTTGTGGGTGTCATCCTGAAGCAGGTGTCTTGGATGGGATGGTGATTGGATTGGAATATGCATTATTGTGTGCCGTGGACGTGAAGAGAAAACGACTACTTCAAGCCATGATAGCCGTGATGAACATGTGCTGCGATTGAATTTCAATATCTACCATGACGCTAGTATTGTACTGTTTTCTCGATAAATTATCACTTGGTCGTTTGCTTTGATTTGGGCCCTGATTAGAATTCGGTGTTGTTGGCCATCCGGCCGCCGCCCGCGTTGTTGTATGCATATCCAGCAACGCCGGTGTTGAGAGACTGCAGCTTTCGACCCCATGGGAGCTGCAGGAGACCAAACGTCGTTCCTTTTCCCCTCCAAAATTTGGAAAAGCGCCCTTACAGATGAATCACGGCAATTTCTTTTCACCAAACATTGCCCAAGAAAGGTATGTAGTGCACTCACTCGCCTAGACTGCTGCCTACACCGACTCACCCGAACTGAGCCAGCTTGCCTGCATCGTCTTTCAAGTGCTTGCCGCCTGATCCCGAGAAAGCGAAACAAGCAGCAGAGGGCAAAAAGTGACAAGGCGGAGGAACGTATTCAGGAGCGTCTTACTAAACATCCTTGTCACAAAAAGCTAGCTTTCCCCTATGCTGCGCTGGTGCTAGTGCTGTTGCTGTTGCGAAGGAGAAAGGGCCAAGAACCACGGAAAGGCCGGCCATCTGTGACGTCCAAGCCCGCGGAAACGCATTTTTATTGTCTTGCGCATGTGGGACCGACACGCGTAGGAAGTTCATCCTCGAAAAACGTTGAGTGGATGACTCGAGAGGTGAACCTCTATCCTGCATATGTCCTGCACCGTGCCTTCCGCCAAATAGAAGACGCAAGAAATCGATCCACTCCGGCGGTAGGATATCATTCACAAGGCCGTTCGTACACGGAGGATATTTGACAAATGGGACCCTAGCCGAGAATACAGAGAAAGAGCCAGTTTTGACCGTCCGCTGTTTTCATAACACTCCAAACCACGAACAGCAGCGATCCTGCCTGGGCAGTGTTTCCTGTTGGTGATTCGTCACCCGCACGCGCTTGGCGGAATCTTGGTTTGTGAAAAGCGCAGGACATAGGGCAGAGCAGCCCAACAGCAGCAGCAGTGTGAGACGGCGGTGGACAAAGCAGTGCGGGGGGTCATCATGTCATCATGTTCAAATCTCCTTATTCCTCCGCATCATGTCCTTGCCTGCGAGGAGCTTGAGCCCAGACGCTGTGAGGCCGGAGGCGGCAGCGATCGATCTTTTAAGGTCGAGCACCGTCGCATTTTCCAGGTCCAGCGTGATCGAGCCCTTGTGCTGCCCAACGATACGGAGCGCCATATCAGCAGGTCCTGTGCTCTTGTACCAAGCGAGAGAAAAGAAGGGCGCGCGTGCCAACACCAGCAGCGTTCTCGAGAGATCTGAGCACTAAACCTCAAGAATCTACACCCGGTAGGCACCTTAAATTCAACGGTGTGGGTGTAGCTGGCAATATCTTCGCGCACCCACGACGAGATCAGCGCAGGCACACACAGGTAACGTAGCGGTGCTGTGTTCGTGGCTCGTGGCGTCGGCACAGGCAGGAGAGCTTCAAGTACCGCAATGCAAAACGTGTGGGGGGGCTCACAGTTTTGATACGACAACGATTGGCCGTGTATGCCATGACCTTTGCTGTCCACGCGCCCCCGCGGCGATCGAATCGATCACTGCAAGTTCATCACTGATGTGCTAGAGGTGTCCAGAGCCCGCAAGCGCTCTTCCTTGTGGCTTGGTGTGTTAGGGGATCGGTTGAAGTGATCCCGGACAGCACTGCCAAGATGGGCAAGAAAGGTGTGTCATCGCGTGGCGCTTGTTTTGCTCTGCGTCCTTTCTTGACAAAGTCGCGCTCCTGCTGTGACAACGGCTTTCTTTCCCAAAGAGAGAATGCTGCGCGAGACACCCTGCTGTTTCTTTCTGATGTGTGAAGGGCACACTTGCATCGCCGCCAACAACGCTTGGCTTGACCACGCCCTGGTGCATCCCCTCTCTTTTGCGGTCCCCCTTATAACAGGCAACAAGGGCAGGAAGTCTCCAAGCAGCAGGGAGGAGTTCGGAGATGATGTCATCGATGACGCCATGTCCACCACGAGCGTAGACACGTACGGGAGTGCGCTCGACTACCCCGAGACATACAACGGCGGCGGCGGCGGGGCGTGGGACGCAGCTGGGGGAGAAGAGGGTGTCAACAGCAAGGCGGTGGACGACTTCAAGGACGGTGTTGAGCAGCTGACGGAAAAGAGGTGGGACTACACTGCAGCAGTATTGCCGTACATCTATCTGCATTGATCGGCGTATGATGCACTGCAACAGGGGGTCTGGGAAACTCCAGGCAGCAGGAATAGAGGGTGGCTCCGCGGTACCGATGGGAAGGGGGGAGAGAGAGAGGGAGAAGCCACCGGCTAGGCTAGCTGCTGATCCTTCCTTCCCCCTGAGTAACTTGTGCGCATGGGGTAGGGCTGCTTCTGGGGAGAACCCGTTGTCCACGACTCTGTCGCGCTGCCGAAATAGAGCCACCTATTGATGACGTGCTATGACGTACTTTCACTCTTCATTTACTCCTCACGACGAGAAACCTAAGTATGTAGTTGCTTGGTCCGGACGCTCCATTCGCAACACAACACACGCGGTTTGTGGACTTACGAATCGGTCACGCATTTTATCCTCAACTCCAATCTCTATGGGTTCACAAGATCAGGAGTTTTCTTTGATTCTGCATGTAGGTACAATGTGGAGGTTCGATAGCACAATACACCGGCTAACATGTTGCACAGCCACTTGTTGGTTGTGCCTTAGTTGAAGAGGGATATCTATCAGCTTCGGTTGTATTGCGTTCATCTACACGTGAATGTGTACCAAGCGCTCTCGGCGACAACAAAGGAAAATCGAGTGCTATTTTTCTTCTGCTCTTGAATCTGGAATTTGTGCTATATCGTGGATCGTGGACCCCCCGCACGATTTGATCACATCATCGTACCACCCGAGCGCACACAGCTGACATAGTGGACTTCCCGGGGCCCTCGCGTTTTCAGGCCAAGCACCGGACGCGCCACCAATTTTGCAATGACTTGGTAGGAGAAGCATTGAAGAACTTGACCATACATGTTCGATATGTTTTTACAAGTGTATTTCGTTGCTCGCCCTCGGCGTGGTTTGTTCACGGCAGGAAAATAATCTTCCCGCCGTCGTGGCTGGCACCAACACGTGTTCGTGGGTGTCTTTTTATTATGCACCTGAGCCTCTCCTATTTTGCTACTGACTGACTTGACCGACACCTTTTTGCCTGCTTGCCCCTCTTGCCGACCGAATGATCGACCGCCTGCCCAGGGCGTCCACGCGCGAGGCCGGCTTGAGGGCGGTCATCAAGTTCATGCTTCACTCTCCGGACCTCGAGCCCGTGCTGGCCATGCGGGAGACGGTGCTCTCGGCCCTGATCGGCGTCGCTCGTGGGAAGGGCACGGAGTCGCAGGTGGGGGGGGGGAGGGGGGGTACTCATAGTCGTGCATGCCGTAGTCGTTATACCATTGACCTCGCATCCCTACAAAGCCGGGACGGAGCACGCCGGGTTCTGACCGGACCAGGCTCTCACATCACCAAGCACGAAGCGCCGTGAGGTATTCGGCGAGTCGCATGAAGGGTGCGCTGAATCCTGCTAAGGGTGTTGGGCATCTTGTGCTTACTTCCTTGCGTATGGATGACAGCTGAGTATGACTTAATGTATTTTCTGTGCTTTCCCTTCCAGAGACAACTGTAAGCACTGCTGTGTACCTGCCTCGAAGATACTTGACCATTTTAACAAAACGTGGTGCGATCATCCCCTTTGCGCAGAGTGAGGGTTCTCGACCCCGCACAACATATTCTACTAGACCACCGTTCATGGTTACCGCAAAAAAAAAAAAAGGCAAAAAAAAAAAAAAGCGGTAACCTGGTTGCCGAGCTCACGAAGTGAATCGGCTTGTTTTACAACATCGCTGCCAAGCGACGAAAACCCAACCCCGATGGCAAACATCGAAGAGGGGGGAGTCGCAGGTGGGGGGTGTTTTTGGAGGGGTTTTTTGAGGGGGGTTACGGCCGCGGCAGCTCCGATCTGCTGGGCGTTTTGTTTTGATCTCGCTCGGAAGTGAAGGATGTGTAGGTATGTGCCGCCTTACGCCTATTACCATCGAGTCTCAATTTAGATGGATGTACGTGGAGAGCTCATGCGTGCTTTTCTACCGGCTGCATTTGTCCCAGATGGGCTATTGCGTAGCGCAGGTCGTTTGTGTTGTATAATAGTCCAAACGAGAATGGAAGTCCCTGTGCAGGTCGGGACGGGGTGGGGTTCGAATATATGACAGGTATGTTTCCAGGGAAAGGTACCGAAAGGGTCCCAAGTTCTCGTGTTACGTATCATAGCCCAACAGACGTGCACATGCGGGAGAGCTCTTCACACTCACAAGAAAAAAAAACACACACACACGCGAAACATATGCCAGGGGGCTCACGCGCTGCGAGCGCTGTCGGTGCTGTGCGTGTGCATCGGGCCGGAGGAGGAGGAGGCGTTTCGGTCCCTGCGGCGGCCGCTGCGGAGCCTCATCACCCGCAGCCGCCATGAAGGGGTGAGGGTCGGGGCGGTGCGCACCCTTGCGCTTGCATGCTTCATCTGCTCGAGCGACGACGACAACACCAGCGAGACCCTAGACCTCTTGGCCGACGTGTTCAGCAGGACGAGCGACGGTAAAAGGGGTAGCACGAGGGCGTTGCGGGTGGGGTTTTTATTTGCACCCGACCGCGCTAGCCGGCTGACGGATGGAAATACGTCAGTTTGTAGCGGGATGGAAAACTTAAGGACGCTTTCTAGTCGACGCGGCGCGGTTCTGCCGGGAGGGGGGGGGCGCAGGAGTTGGACGACAGTGTCCTGCTTCTGAAATACAAGGAGGACACTCAGCACCACCAGGCAGGCAGCGTTGCTGCCCCATGGTTATGAGTGTGCGCGTGGTGTTTCTGTCATTTACTTGGACGGAGCTAAGCGGCTTGCCATGAAACGGTGTGTTGTAACTCTTGTAGCGGGATGGAAGCTGCTGTAGCCCAATCAAAAGCTGCGCCGCCGTCTGCTAGTAAACGAAGGGGTGCCAGGGTCCCCACCATAACACGACAGCGATCATGCTTTTATGTTATCATGACCCCACCCCCTATGCTCCGCCCTCTCGAGGACGCGTGGTCAATGGCCAAACAGCAAGAGCATGCGAAATATGGGTACCCCCCCCCCCCCCCTTTCCCCTCCCCGCTCCCCGCGAATCACGGGCCGTGTGGCCGGCCGTCCGAAACCAACAGGCTTAGAGGTGACGGACAAGGTGTGCGCGGCGGCGCTGTCGGGGTGGGGCCTCCTGGCCACCACGGTGTCGCGGTCTTGGGTGGCGACGCGCATGACGAAGCAGCACCTCCGAGTGTTCAGGGAGCTGCTCTCGAGCCCGGACATGGACGTGCGCATTGAGGCCGGAGAGAACCTCGCTCTCCTACACGAGAGCCGAATCATCCTGGGGCTGGTTGGCGGCGGGGAAGGGGGGTCCGCGGATTGGTCCGGAGGAGGGGGGGGGGGCGCTGCGGAGGCGGCGCAGGGCGGGGGCGAGGAGGAGGAGGAGGAGGATGAAGAGGATCAGGATGATGATGATGGCGCCGCGGAGATGGAGGCGATGGATTTGACGGTGCTGTGGGAGGAGGTGGTGGAGGAGATGAAGGGGTTCATCACCGACAGCAGCAAGAAGGTGCGGCGTGCTGGAAGGCGCGGTGGGCAGGGTTGGGGATATTGTGGTTGGAGGGGAGCTCTCTCTCTCTCTGTCTCTTTCTCTCTCTCTCACACACACACGCTGTTTCTTCTCTGTCGCTCTCTGCCAATTCTCTAGGGTCTCTTTTTATGCCGTGTGGTCGTGATTTTTGTCGTGTGGGGGTCACGCTGTGCGATGCATGGTGCATGGGGTAGACGTGGTGAGGGCTGGCGGGTCTTCTCGCTTTGACGGCTGCAAGCGAGCGGCGTATCATATTCCGGCTTAACACATGTGGCGGTCGACCCTCCAACCTTTTATGAATCACCTGGGAGGGTGTTGGCGAGGTGCCTCGACTGTGTTCCGGGACCCGATTTTTCTCACCCACGCTACAAGTATCGCCACGGCCGAGACAAGCACGCTCCCTGCCGCACGTTGCCCTACACCCGTATGTTCTTCCTTGCTGTTGTAGTGAAAATTAAAATCCCATTCTTCTTCAAACACCCCTCGGCGCTCACGCACAGGCAATCCGATGGAAAACAAACCGCACCTCGCTGATTCCGCGGCCCTATTAGTTGTAACGCCTTCGCATCTGGTTTCGACCTTGCTGACGAACTTTTCGTGTACAACCGTACGCCCACACGCTCTCCTTCCCTTCCCTTCGTCGAACCGGACCGGACCGGACCGCTTCGGATGCTGCGCTCACACGGACGCACGCGAGTGCAGCTGAGCCGAGAGACCAAGAAGCAGCAGCGCCGGACGTTCCGGCAGCTGTTCGCGACGATCGGGGAGAACGAGCCTCCGGAGGAGGTGGTGAGCCTGCAGAACGGCAGCCTCACGGTGGCCGACTGGGCCCACATCAAGCAGCTCAACGCCCTCCGCAGCTGCCTGCAGAGCGGCTTCCAGGTGCGCCGAGTCGAGGCAAAAAAAACAACAGAGAAACACCGCTTGTATGTTTTTGTGGACAAGGCAGGGTAGGGGGCTTGACAAGGCCGAAACTGGGCGTGGTTACTTTTGTTCTTCGCTCGGAGGAGCGCAGCGGATGGAGATGGAAGGAAGGAAATACGATTGTATCGGCATCTTGGCGGTGTTTTGTTTGGTGGAGAGCAACTTGTTTTGCCGCTCGGTGGAACGACAGAGAAGCTTGTGTTTTTTTCTTCAAGCACGGAGCATGTTGAAGTGTCGTAGGAGGAAGGCTTTGCCCCTGTCTTTCCCGTAAGGTATTCTCTTGCCCTCGTTGGGCTGTCCCGTACAACGCGTGGACACGGATGTAGTGTAGCCGAGGTGCCAGGAGTGGTGCTCTACACAGTAAACATTCTGGTCGTCCGGCTGCCCCCCCCCCCCCCCCCCTCCCCCCCTCTCCCTCTACTAAACCCAAAACCCAATGGATTTTTGGGTAATTTGCTTGTTGCCCCACGTCCAGGTCATTGTTGCCCCCCAATGACACTAAACCCCGGGCGGGGCCCAACCCCAAACCCTTTTCTCGAAGCCCCGCTTTCCCTCCCCCTGGGGGGGGGGGGGAAAAAGGGACAAAACCAAAAGGCAAACAAACAACTCCTGAGGGAAAACCTGGGGGTTTTCCAATGGGGGGGGAAGGGGGGGGAAAAACCCTTTTAATTTAAAAAAAACGAGGGTCGCAAAGAAAAAAAAAAAAAGCCTAACCCCTTCCCGGATAAGAAGGAGGGAGGACAAGAACCCATTTTTTTTGGGGAAGGGGCCCAAGAAAAGGGAACAATAATTAAAGAACCCCCCCCCCTTCCCCCCCCGGGCCCGGAAAAAAAAGAAAAAAAAAAATTGTCCCCCCGGCGGGGTTAAAAGGTATGGCGGTATTC
>FN649741.1:3314824-3325534 GCA_000310025.1 Ectocarpus siliculosus
CAAAGGCCGAAAATGGGGGGGGGTTTTTTTTTTTTTTTCCTTGGGGGGGGCCCCCGGATGGGAATGGGAAAGAAGGAAATTCGGTTGTTTTGGCATTTTGGGGGGGTTTTTTTTGGGGGGGGGCAAATTTTTTTTCCCCTTGGGGGAAAGACAAAAAAAATTTTTTTTTTTTTTTCAACCCCGGGGCATTTTTAAAGTTTTTGGGGGGAAGGCTTTTCCCCGTTTTTTCCCGGAAGGTTTTTTTTTGCCCCCTGGGGGGGGTCCCCTACAACGGGGGGACCCGGATTTTGGGTACCCGGGGGCCCCGGGAGGGGGCTTTTCCCCCAAAAACCTTTTGGTTGTCCGGGGGCCCCCCCCCCCCCCCCCCTCCCTCCGTCTCCCTCTACTAAGCCGAAACCCGATTGCATTTTTGGTTAGTTTGCTTGTTGCCCAGCGTCAAGCTCATTGTTGCCCCGCAATGACACTAAACCCCGGCCGTGCCCGACCCCGAACCCCTTCTCTCGACGCCGCGCTTCCCCTCCCCCTGGCGGCGGCGGCGACGACGGCACAGACCCAGATGCAGAGCAACGAGCTCCTGAGGGAAATCCTGGGGGTTTCCAAGTGGGGGGGTACGGGGGGCGAGAAGCCCTTCTACTCGAAGAACAGCGAGGTCCGCAAGCAGCAGACGACGAGCCGTACGCGCTCCCGGCATAGCAAGCAGGAGGCACAGGACCACATTTTTTTGGGGGAGGGCGCCGAGGAGAGGTGACGATGATTGACGGAGCCCCCCCCCATCCTCGCCCGTGCCCGGAACAATAAGGAGAAAAGAGATTGTCGCACCGGCCGGTGTAGAAGGTTATGCGGTAGTCGATCGACACGCAGCGTTCTTTTCCCGGCGGCGGTGGTTCATGCGGCGCTCTTTGCACGAGGAGGATTGTAGATCGCCCGGCGCTTTCGCGGCAGGCGGCATGCAGCGCTGTTGTGTGTCTTGCACGGGGTTGGTCGTAGTCATCCGGTGCGTTGGCCACCGCCGGGACGGTACTGCCGCTCTTGTTGCGCTTTGGTTTTGTTGAGCGATGGGGGGGATTGGTTTTGTTTTCGCGCCGACGAAACGCAGCCCCGGGCGGTTGCGCGAAAAGCAGTTAGTGTGTAGATCAACGTGATGCCCGCTCACTCGTTTGGATTGTTTGTGGTCGGTGGCGGCGATGTTGACTGGTGAGAGAGTTCGATCCCTAGCTTAGGTTAGTGCTGAAAGGGGTGTGGCCGGGATGTAGTGGCGGCCGCCGCTGTAACCCCCGCACTGTGACGACGTCTCTGTGAGATTTTGGGGGGGGGACGATGTTTGATTGGTCCGCCGAGTTTTTTTTTTTTTTGGTGTTTCGTGGCTTTCCTCAGGGAGGCGTTTTGGCGTCTGTTGCATGCATATCTGGGCGTTTCGCGAATTTCCCATGAAAACACCAACCGTCCGTAGGTAGTAAACCGTTCGTAGGAGTTCTCCCTGTTACAGCCTAAACGTGCTATATGTAGGGCGCTGCAATGCGGCATGTGTATTGGGTACGGACCGGCAGCGATAGGGATGCAGAAAGTGTTCTGGGCGTTAGTTTTTATACCTTGCGGCACATGCTCTGGGGGTGTATCAGCAGGGGTCACAGGAGGAAGGAAGGCCACACACGAGTACAACAGCAGAGTGCCTTGTTTCGTGTCTCTTCCTACATTGCTTGTGTGTGTGGCGTGGCGCACGTAGACAAATGCCCTACCCATGTGCGCCAAGTGTCAGGTAGTAGGTGTCTTGGTATCATGGCGTAGAGCAAATGGTAGCTTTTTTTATGTCAAATGCGGTGTACATCAAGAATATACCAACAGCGGTAGCAACCTGCGAACGTTCACCACGACTGCATGTGTGTATGTATGCATGGTTGCGAATGACGACACGAACGCGCGGAGCAACCAGCTTGTGCAATGATTTTGCTCTATGTGCTTCGGCTGCGGTTGCGGGTGGAGAATGAACGTATGTTGTCGAAACATTTTTTTGATGATTTCGTTTGTTCAGTCTCGCTCGAAACTATGCCTGCGCGTGAAATGAATGTGGGCGTGTACGCCAGTCATGTCTAGAGGAAGGATGTCACCGGCGGTGCAACAATTTCGAATAAGAGCCAGGTAGGTGGTCACATCTCCGGGGCCTGGACGAAGAAGGCATGGACCGGACGCTATGTAGCATGGACTTAGCTGCGAATCGTCGTGTTTCAACAACCAGGAAAAGAGCAGCAATCAATGTATGTGCTCTGCCGGTAACCAAAGCTCAACGAAACACAGCACGAGCAAACAGCAGTCAACGCACGGATGGTTGCTTGTTGCCGGGGTTCATTTCCTTCTCAAGACGTCCGTTTCTGCTCCTCTTGGTACTTTCGGGCGCATCGGCCTGGGTCACAGCAGAGGGAGGCACGGAGGGGGTGTTTTCGTTTTTATCACCTTTCTCTTTTTCTTGCCGTGCTTGCCTGCCACCTCTCGCGACAAGGATTACGCCGTGTTCCTTTCCCTCGTCGACCGTGAAGTGGATGTTTGTGACGAAACGCCATTCACATTTGTCTGGGCCAATAGAATACTCCCTCTGGCCGGGAATATAGGGCCGGTTCCGGTGTTGGGTGGATACATGTTCCTTTTATTGAAACGCACCCTTGTCTGTCTGCAGTGAAACTCCAACGCTGTAACCACAGCAGTCCTCGATCGTTGTCTCCTACAAAGCACGGCTTTCGCGGTGACCCGAATCGCGTACAACCCGATCAACCGGAGAAGCAATAAGCGTGGTGAAGATCCGCCAACAACGTTCACGACGGAAGCCAAGCTACGCGAACAATAGGGTGGGAGAGGGGGTGGACACCGCACACGCAAAAAACACGCTGCAGCGAAATGCAAAGGACGAATCGGCGCCCAGAGAGGCAAAGAGGGAGGCAACTCCACCCGCTCCTGACACAAGCACTCCTCCCCTCTCCGCTCGCCCTGCACCGCGAGGCCGACCATCTCCCAAGCAGCGCGGCGCGAAACCCACACAGCAGTGCCGCTATCGAACCCCCTGTGTGTCTCGCATCTGCGGCCGCCGTGCCGGCGGCAGAGGCGGCGGGGCAGGAATGCCACCCGCCGCCACCACCCCGCCCGCCGCCGCCCCCCTCTGCATGGAGGCGCCAGCCGTCGCCGCCGCCGCGGCGGCCAGCCGCACCAGCTCCTTCGCCGCGCACTCCGGGCACGCCGCCCCGGCGCCGCCGCGGTCTCGCTCGTACTCCAGCGCCACCACCTGCTGCGTGCGCTGCAGGGAGGCCGTGGCCTGGCGGACGCTCGAGACGCTCGCCGGCACCACGCTCCGGAGAAGGTGCCCCAGCGAGAACTCGTGCCCGCAGGAAAACACCCAAACGGTAGGGTCCTCCGAACAATCTCCGTCAGCGGCGGCAGACGACGATGATGGCGGCGCGTCTCCTTGCGCGGCGCCGCTGTTGGTGGGACCCCGGGGCCAAGCGCTCGCGGCGTCCGCGCGGTCTCCTCTCCTCCTCCTCCTCCTCCCCGCCGCGGCTGACGTTGAACGTTCGCGCCCGGGCGCCGCCGCCGCTAGCCAAGACGATGACGCGCCGCCGTTACCCGCCCGGTGGTCGAGCATGAGAGTCAGCGGGGACGGCCCCGTAGCCGGTCCGGCGACGTTCGGGGGAGTGCCGGTCTGCTGTGCAGCGGGGCGCCCTCCGGCCGACGCTGGCGGCGTTTTTCCGGCAGACCGCATCAGCGCGAGCAAAAACTGAGGCGCGAGACCCAGCTCCCGCGCCTTGTCCATCTGTGCGACGGTGGGCCCCGGCGATGATAGGGTCACCGCCGTCGCTGCTGCTGCTGCTGCTGCCCGCAGAGGGCCGGTCGCAGCCAGCGACGATTGCCCTCGCCATCCATCCCGCGACCCCCCCCTACCCCGCGGGCCTCCTCCCGTTGGAACACCTGAGACAAGGTCCGGTTGTGCGTGGTCGCGAGACAGCTGCGGGAAGAAGACGGCGGCAAGCACGCGCACGCCATCCCGGTCCCCCAGCCGCGGCCGCAGGGCCACCTCGAGCGGCGGGAGGGGTAGCTCGAAGTGCCGCCAGGCGCAGAGCGCCTCGGCGAGGACGGAAGCTCGCGCGAGGATGACGGCGGCGGAGGCGGGCAAGGCCGCCGCCGCCGCCGCCGCCGCCGCCGCGGTCTGTCCCCCGCCATTGCCACCGCCGCCGCCGCCGCTGCCGCCGCCGTCGTCGTTGTCGATGGCGCCGTCGCCGGGGTCGTCGTCTCCCCTCCGCAAGCGCGTTGGAAAGACGTGCTCGTTGACCACGCGAAGCGCGGCTTCGCTCGCCACTCGCTTGGTCTCGGCCGTCGCTTCATCGTCAGTCGCCGCCGTCGCCGGCGTGCCTCCTGTTGTTGTCGTAGGTCCTGGATGAGACTGTTCGACGCCGGGGAAGGTACGACCTTTTCCCCCGAGAATGAGAGCGGCCTCGCCCGGTGCTCCTTGTTCACCCCGTGCCTCCTAGGAGCGCAAAAGACAACAAGGGGGGTGACAAGCTAGGTTGTGAGGTTTCGAACTTTACTAGGGGAACCCAACGCAGCCAAGCGGGCCGGCTCGCAATGACAATAGATTTTTGTTGGCGCTTCTACTTTGTGCAGTTACAAGACCGGCGTATTTTCATTGTTCAGCCGGTTAGCGCACGATTGACAAGGAAATGCAGCTCGAAAGCGTGCTCCCATTTCTTGTATCCCGCTGAAAGACTGATGTATTCTACTTGGCCAGCCGGTTAGCGCCGCCGGTAGTAGCCAAAGAAACACGCACAAAAAGGCCAGACCAAGACACCTCTAAAAAATGATGAATTTTTCATTGGTCAGGGGGTTAGCGTGTTCCATGCTCGTTATAAAAACACACGGGAACATTCGTACAAGAACAAAAGGAGGAAAATACAAGAACTGCTGCAGAGTGCCTCGCAGCTCGGCGGCGATCCTCTGTAGGCGAAGGAGCGGTGCTCGGTCTCGATAACGATGTCGTGCATCGTGGTGTAGATGGGTAGACGATTGCCGGAGTGTACACATTTGGAAGGATACCGAGGTCTCGGGGGAATGCATCAACAGAAGCATGGTCGAAGGAGTACGCCATATGCTGCCGCACGTGCAAGGCTAACAACGCCCTTGTTCACACAAACGGCAAGCAACTTCAGCCCATGAACGACAGCAACTAATACGCCCGTGTATACACCGAAACTCGAACCATGCCAACAACATGCGCGGGCGCAATTTACGCCCCCAACGGCCTGTGTGACTGCACGCGAGAGCAGGTCCTTCCTACGAGCCAAAACACCCGAGAGCATCATACATCTTACCCTTGTACACCTGCAGTATTCTCCCCGACTCCGAGCCCCAACTCACCCTCAACAAGGACACCACCCCGTGCAGCGTCGCCGACGCTGCCTCTCGCTCGTTCCCGGACAGCTCCAGCTGCAGCGCCACCGCCGCCCAACACCCGGCCCCTCTCAGCCTCATCAGGGCGCTCACCGGGTCGTGCCAGCCCCAAACAATCGGCAGGATTCGCAGGAGGCGCCGGCGGGCCTTGGAGGGAAGGCCGCCTTCTTCTATTCCCACGCCACCGGGGCCTTCACCACCGCCACCGCGACCGTCGTCGACGCCGCCGCCGCCGCTTGTTAGCCCTCCGCTCTCGTCGGCCAAGAGGTCGCACAGCGAGGATGTCGCCCGTGCCCATTCCAGGCGGCGGCGAGGTCTCGCCTCTCCCCGGGCTGGCACCACCGCTGGAGGGGACCCGGTGGTGGTGACGCACCCCGCGCGCAACCAGGCGCGTCTGTTATCCTCACCCGGGGGGGGGCTCCGTCCGCTCAGCTCGCACAAGGCCTCGACAAGGACCTCGAGAGCCTCGACGGCAGCAGGACTAGACGGAGGAGGGGCTATGCAGCTGCTGCTCTCGCAGTCCGCGTCGGCGGCGGTGGCGGCGGCAGAGGTTTCGCTTGGTCTTCTCGCGGCGGGGTCGGAGGTCGCCACGGCGGCGACGACGTCCTCCTTGCACCACTGGGCCAGCTTGGAAACGAGGGCGTCCAGCTCTTCCGCCGAGAGTGCGGGGACGATGGGGCCGAGGTGGCTGCGTACCCGAGCGATCGCTGCTTCGCCGGCACGGGGCCGTGCAGCACCACCCGCGCCCGCCGCCGCCTCCGGCTCCTCCTCTCCCACGGCCGCCGCCCCCTCCCCCCCATCGCCGAGCAGCGTGCTTCTGCTCGACAGGAGCAGTCGCAGCTTCAACCCCGGCTCCAGGGCGGCGAACAGCGAGCCTCCGCCGGCCTGGATGGCCTCCCGCGCCGCCGCTCCCGTCTCGTCGCCGCAGAGGGTGTCCACGGCGCGTGACCCGAGCCTGGGCGGCCACGCAGACTCGGCAAGGACACGTAGCACCTTCGGCAACGCCAACGCCTCGGCCCCACCTACTCCTACTCCTCGGGCGATACCGGCCATGACGGCGAGGTCGGCCTCGCCGTGCTCGTGCAGCAGCGTCGTCGCCAGCACCGGGTCGTAGTCGCGCGACGCCAGCAAGTAGCGCTCCAGCTGCTTGGCCGAAGGCTGGGCCGACGCAACCGCCGCCGGCGGGCTATCGTCGTCCGCGGCACCGCTCGACGTCGTCTTCGAAGCCGCTTCTTCGTGCTTCTTCGATGCCGGGCGGGCGGACGAAGGCCGCCCCACCTTGGGGTCCCGCCGGACAGCGGAGCGCCCCCCCCGCCCCCCCGCGGCTACAGACGCCCTCTTTGTTTTACTCTTCTCTTTTTCGGGGGCACGAGCGCTGCTCCCGGTGACGTCAGCACAGCTGTCCGGAAGACCTCCTGCTTCTTCTTCTCCACTTCCGCGTTTCAGCGCGTCGTCTGCGGGCGCCAGGCGAGAACCGGCGGCGCTGCTGGCCTGCCGCACGTGAAGCACGACTAGCCACTCCAGGAGCGTGTTCGCCAGCTCCTCTCGGACCATGCGCGTCGTCACTCCGCCTCCGCCGGTGCCCCCGCCCCCCCCGCGGGCCGGCGTTACCGCCGTCGACGTTTCATTCTTCCCGTCCAGGGCCTCGATCGCCACTCTCGCCGCCTCGGACACCCGCCCGGCAGCGTGCAACTCGCGCGCGCGGCGCACGGCCGCCGCCGACGGCCGACGAAGCGCGATAGCAGCGGTCGCCGTCCCCGCTGCCGCTGCCGCCGTCGCGTGCCGAGGCGGGACAGGGAGTCGCGGCCGGCGGCTGGCCGCGGCGGCCGGCTGGGGGGGCGCCGCCGCCTCCGCTCTTACGCCGAGGTCGACGCGGTAAACGCAGGAGTCGGTCCACACCAAGCCCAACGACCCTGCGGGTACGGCAGCGCCCGGACACGAAGAACCGTTGCTGTCGCGGCCGCCGCTAGCTCTTTCGGCCTGACCGCCGCCTGCACGGGGCAGAAGCGCGACGCCGCTCACGCGCTCCCCGGCGGGCAGGGGAAACACGCAGACGGGGTGGTGGTGGTGGTGGTGGTGTTGAGCCGCCGAGTGATCCGCCCCCCCCAGAGGCGCGACGGCGACGCGAGCGGGCCCGCCGCCCGCCGGGGGGCTGGCGATCACGGCCCAGAGCCCGTCGACCGCGGCGAGGGAGTGCTGCTCGGGGACGGGGTGGTCCACGGGTAGGTTTACCTGTCTCACGGTCGCCGTCCGGAGCGGCTGGGGTTTCCCGGCGGCAGAGCCGGAGGCAGTGCTCCAATCTAGCCCCCATCCCTGCTGCTGCTGCTGCGGGCGCGGCTGTTCCTTGTCCTTGTCTCCGGCGGTGGCGGCAGCGGTGGTGGACACCCCCGGCGCAGCGCCCGCTATTCTTAAGATCTTAACTGCGCACTTGTTGCCCCACGCCCTCGAGACGACCGACATTCGGAGGCGAAGAGATGAGGCCCCGCCCCCGTCGCCGGGTGGATGTGAAGGTGGTATCACACGGACGCCCATCCCGCCCCCGCCACCTCCGCCCCCGCCTCGCCCAACGTCTAGCCATACGGGGTAAAACGCCGGCTGGTCTGCTGTATCCGCTCCGAGGCATACGTACTGCTGTCCCGAGCAACCTTGGGAATTGCTGCTGCTGCTGCTGCTGCTGCTGCTGTTATCTCTGCCATGACCGTCCACTTTGCCAATGTGATCACCGCTACTCTTGTCACCCTCGTCCCCTGCCTCTCCTTTGGCCGCGTTTTTCGCATCGCCCCCCCCTTCCCCGCCGACAACACCCACCCCGTCGTCAGGGTGTCCTCGCTCGAGCAGCGCGACAAACACGGCACCCGTATGCAACACCGCGACGAGGTGCCGGGGCGGGCTGCTGCTGTGCGACTGCTCCCCATCGCCGGCCGCAGCAGCAGCAGCAGGAGGCCCCGCTGCTGAAGCGGTTTGGTCGGAAGCTTCCCCCGGTTCGGAGCCGCTCCCTGTCCGTCGCGCGCGGGGCGGGGGCGCTTGAGAAGTCCCCGCGAGGTCGGTGACAATGTCCAAGGCGCACACGCGACCCCGCGCCATGGCTGGTAGAGGCGGCGCGATGACCCACGCGTCCAGGCGCTCCAAGTCGAGAAAGTGCACCTATGAAGGTTACAGTTCGACAAAAGGATCCACTCATCATCAACGGGAAAGACAATGTGCGAGAGTCTACAAGCCCCTACCGCCCGCAGGCCAACAACATAAGGTGAGCATCGCAGCATTCCAAGGGGCGCCACGGTTTACTTCGCCCTCTCCGCACGGGTTCCCGCAAACGGCAACGAGGAGACCCACCACGGCAAAAATCAATCGGAACTGTCGCTTCCGTCCAATCCAATCCGTGCTTCTGACGGACGAATTTTTGCAAGGTCGAAAAACGACGGCGTCGCGGACAAACAGGTGTCAAGCCCCTTCCACGATGAAAGACCCATGATGTTGGACCGCCCACTTGGCACTTCCAAGCCTCTATATTCCTAGGTCCCGCTATCCCGCCGCCCGTCGTTGTTTCTGCAGTTTTACAGATAGATCCCCCCGCACTCCAAAATGGTGGTCGAATGGATTATGTTGTGCGGGGTCGAGAACCCTCACTCCGCGCACAGGGGATAATCGCACCAAGTTGTGGTAAATTGGTCAACACCCTTGAGGCAGTTACACCGTGTTTATAACTGTCTCTGGAAGTGAAGGTACCAGAAAATAAATAAAGTCATACGCAGCTGTCATCCGTACGCAAGGAATTAAGCACAAGATGCCGAACACCCTTAGCAGGATGCAGGGCACCCTTCATGCAACTCGCCGAATACCGTATATGACACAAGAAAACACCCCCCGGTGATAACATTTTGGAGTTTGAAAATATTATCACCGGGTGTGGTCCTGTGGGGGTTGTGTCATCTTGTGCACCCCTGGTGATAAAGTGCAGCTCGCAGGGGCCCCTAAGGGGGTGTGATAAAACAGGGTGTGTGATAGCGCGTCCGAACACCCACAGCGTGTGTTTGGGGGTGTGATAAATGAGGGGGTGTAATAAAAGGGGGTGTGATAGCACGTCCGAACAGCCACAGCGTGTGCTTTGGGGCGTGATAAATGAGGGGGTGCGATAAAAGGGGGTGTGATAGCCATGCCTGCACGTACACGTGCAGTGTAGGGACCTACCTAAAGGGGCGTGGAAAACAAAGGGGCTCAACCGAGGTGACGAAACTCCTGAGCACATGACCTCGGCGATAACTCAACCCTCTCATCGCCAAAAAAAGTTTGAAACAAAATACGGGCTTGAATCGAGCAAGAAAAAAATCAAAAATCGAAGGTACCTCGACCGATACGATGATTGGCGGTGGCCACAGACTGCGTGCGCCATCCTTCCTGCCCCCCTCACAAAAACGTTTACTTGGTACTTGCGGCTGTATTCTGCTCTGCCTGCACGTTCATGTTGTTGGGGGTCTCCATGCGGGGTGTTTCCCCGCACACAGCTGACGTGGTTGTGTGTGTGATTGCCCAGGGCAGATGCTGTCACCCCGGTGATAAAGAAGGAGGGGCCCCGTGACCATATGCGGCGTAACTAAAAATATGACCGGGGTGTGTTATCTTATGTACCCCCGGTGATAAATCGATGGTTTGTCAGAAGCGCCCAAAACTATCACCGGGGTGTCGTATTCTGTGGGGGGTGTGCCTTCTTATGTAGGTGTGTTATCTTGTGTCATATACGGTACCTCACGGCGCTTTGCGCTTGGTGATGTGAGAGCCTGGTCCGGTGAGAACCCGGCGTGCTCCGTCCCGGCTTTGTAGGGATGCGAGGTCAACGGTCTAACGACTACGGCATGCACGACTATCAGTACACCCCCCCTCCCACCTCCCATTCCAAGAAAAAAACGGTTGGTGTAGCACTCTCACCTCTCCATCGGGGTCGCCGATAACAGCGAAGTGGTTCCCGCTGCGCGTGACCCACCACAGGCACTCAAAGGGCGGCGGCGCGGAGGAGGAGCTCCGAGAGCCGCCGCCCCGGCGGGGACCTCGACCGCCGGCCCCGGTCGAATGCCTCCTCCCGTCGCCGCCTCGCTCGTCGTCGCTCGGCTGCTGCTGCCCTCGTTGCCCGCCGTCCCCAGCCGCCGCCGCCGCCGCCCCCCCCCGCCGCCCCAGGCTGGCGATGAACACCGGCTCCGCGGAGGGATACCGGGCCTTCGCGCCGCTCGCCCGCTTCCGCTGCTCCCCCCGGCTGGCCAGGTGGACCAGGCTCGGGAACGCGGTGTCCGCCGC
>FN649741.1:3328862-3364973 GCA_000310025.1 Ectocarpus siliculosus
AGGGGGTTTCAGCTCATAGCAGTGTTTGTTCCAGCTTGGTCTTGATTGATCGGGAGTGGGACCGAACGTTTCGGCACAACAGCAGTCGGTCTGTAATTTCCTCACAACCCCCCTACTCCTCATGCTCCACCACACCACGACACCACCGAAACCACTGCCGAGCACGAAAGTACTCGGCAACAACAACAGGAGCCCAAAGTGAATGTATTGCCTCTTGTGTCTCGGTGGGTGTTGAGTGTTAAGATGTACAGCATATCCAGTATGCTACAAGTCAGCTGACTTGTAGCATAGTGGATATGCTGTACATCTTAACACTCAACTCACACCGAGACACAAGAGGCAATAGATTTACTTTGGGCTCCTGTTGTTGTTGCCGAGTACTTTCGTGCGCGGCAGTGGTTTTGGTGGTGTGGTGGTGTGGTGGAGCATGAGGAGTAGGGGGGTTGTGGGGAAATTACAGACCGACTGCTGTTGTGCCAAAACGTTCGGCCAAACTCCCGATCAATCAAGACCAAGCTGGAACAGACACTGCTATGAGCTGAAACACCCTATGAGAATGAAACACTTTGTGCCAGACAAACAATTTCAGGATCTGCTATTTTCCACGGCGCTCACGTTCGTTACCATATCGCCCGATACTCACTCACCGAGACATGTTCTGCGCCACAACCCAACCCAGGTCGGCTATAGAATGAAAGATCGGGTTGGGTCGAGGATGATGAGCATACATTACAACGGCGTGCAGCGATCACCCAGGCTTTGGTGCGCCCGAGCATCAGCATGGCCAAATGGCCCCGTTGTGCGACACATGTCTTGGTATGCTACATGTATGTCCGCCTGCGCCATTATAGCACCACTGCACTGGTCGGCTGTAGAATGAAACGTTTTACCCGTCGGATCCACCCGTCGATCCGCATCCATCCACCGTTCACCACTCTTCGGCTGTGGCTGAGGGCATGTTGTTTGAGACCGCCACCACACTGGCATGTCTTCAGAGCATCCTCCTGGCCAAGTGACCACACAAGTACAGTCAGTCGTGGTCCCGGTTTAGCGGGCCATAGTGTCACAAAATGTGTAAACCGCTAGTTAGTGAGAGAATCGCCGCTACGGTAGACCAGATTGGCAGATATATTGCAGGTTGACAACCGAAGTGCAGCCGTGCCACGAGATTTTCGGACCGCTATTCCGGGCATCTCGCTAAACAGGGAACCGCTATATACCGGGACTACGGCTATACATAGTTTGGCCTGTGATGACGTGGATACCATGCACGTGGAATGAATATCGCCCTGGATCGCGGATGAACGCGGAGGAACATTTACCCGTCGTCGGATCATGGATCGTGGATCGTGCCGAAGTTCCTTCATGTTGTCGACATAGATTACGGTTTCGTGGGACCGTTACAGCACGGCCATGTCTTCAACGCACACCCGCTGGCCAATTGGCCAACAATGCATGTATGTGCATGAACACGTGTCCTGCGGCAAGGTGGATATCGGATACCGTAATGTCGCGGTTCCGGTGTTGGTGATGTGGTGGTGTGGTGGTGTGTATGGTGGTGTAGTGGGGGTGGGGCGGGTGGGACACCTCCACGGGTGTTTTGTGTTTGAGTTTGGGGAAGAATGAGAGACAGGCACTGCTGTAAGACTGAAACACTTTGTGCCAGCCAAACTCACTCCCAATCAATCAAGAGACCACCGCTGGAAGAGACAATAAATCTGTGAGACTCAAGCACTTACAGTAGTGCCAGCCAAACAATTCCACGGTGCTCATCATTGTTTCTACAATATACCCTATCCCCCGAAACTCACCAATTTGGTTTGCGCCAACACAACAAAGTTCGACGAAATTTGCCAGCGTGCTGTGCGGGACCACCGATTGAGAATGACCACCGTGCCAACGGTGCTCGCCCTTACCATGTACAACGGCGTGCAGCGATCGCCCAGGCTGTGGTGCGCCCGAGCATCAGCATGACGAAACGGCCCCGTTGTGCGACACATGCATGTAGCTATGTCCACCTGCGCCATGATAGCACTGCATTGGTTGGCTGTAGAATGAAACGTTCTCCCGTCGGATCTATCCGAATCCGTGGATCCACGCGTCCACCCCTCTACGTCTTCTGTTGTGTCTGAGGACATGTTGTTAGAGACTACCACCACACTGGCATGTCGTCAGAGCACACTCGCTGGCCAAGTGACCACACACCACACACGATACGTAGTTTGTGCAGTTTGGGCCTGCGGGGGTGAAGTGGATACTATGGAGGTGAACGGTGGAATGAAAGATCGCCCCGGATCGCGGATGAACGCGGAGAAACATTTACTGCCCGTCGTCGGATCATGGATGGTCGTGGATCGTGCCGAAGTTCCTTCATGCTGTCGACATACGTAGACTACGGCTTGGGACCGTTACAGCACGGCCATGTCTTCAACGCACACCCGCTGGCCAATTGGCCAACAACGTATGAATGTGCATGAAAACGTGTCCTGCGGCAAGGTGTATATCGAATACCGTGATGTCGCGGTTCCGGTTTTGGTGGTGTGTGGTGGTGTGGTGGGGGTGGGGGGGTGGGATACCCCCCCGGGTGTTTTGTGTTTGAGTTTGGGGAAAGAATGAGAGACAGACACCTGTTAAGACTGAAACACTTTGTGCCAGCCAAACTCCCAATCAATCAAGACCCCGCTGGAAGAGACAAATGAATCTGTGAGACTTAGTGCCAGCCAAACAATTCCAGGGTCTGCTGTCATCCACGGTGCTTACCATTGTTTGTTTCTATACCCTATCGCCCGAAACTCACCAATTTGGTCTGCGCCAACACGACGAAATTCGACGAAATTTGCCAGCGTGCTGTGCGGGACCACCGATTGAGAATGACACCGCCGTGCCAACGGTCGTTGCCAACGGTGTTCGCGTAGCGATCACCCAGGCTGTTGTGTGCCCGAGCATCAGCATGACCAAAAGGGCCCCGTTGTGCGACACATGTGCATTGGTATGCTACGTGTATGTCCGCCTGCGTCATGGCCCGCTGGTCGGCTGTAGAATGAAACGTTCACCCGTCGGATCCATCGGTGGATCCGTGTCCACCCCTCTACTTCTTTTGCTGTGGCTGGAGGGCATGTTGTTGGATACCGCCACAACACTGGCATGTTGTCAGAGCACACTCGCTGGCCAAAAGTGACGACACACCACATACGACATGTAGTTCGGGGGTGAGGTGGATATCATGCTGGTGCACGGTGGAATGAATGATTGCCTCCCTGGGTCGCGGACGGATCAAGATATTTTCGTCGGATGGTGTCCCTTTGTACTCCTTTTGCTGTTCACACGAGTTGTCGGAGTCAGCCACCTCACCGTAACATGTTCACCGCACACACTCACGCTGGTCACATGGCCAGACAAGTGGTACCTGCATACGCATCCTGCGGCGAGGTGGCTACGTACAAATGGTTTCATGTGAAATATCGCATGGGATCACGGATGATCAAGTGCCGCAAGAGGCGGACAGAGGGCACCCCCCCTAGACCGACTTACAACGTTCCATCGCGCAACCAAGGGGGTGCGCACAGAACCCGTCTACGGAAAGCCCTGGGCGGCATGTTTCCAAAAGCCACCATTTTTGGTGGTGGCACAAGCTTGGTTGTGGAGCAATCGAGCTCTGAAAATCGGTCAAAGGGCTTGCCATCCCTCCGCCTCGAACGGTAAATTTTCGTTTGATCAAGTAGGGATCGCGATCACAACTTTCATTCGATCGAAACAGAGAAACTTCGGACAATAAAACCATTATTGCTTTTTTCGGGGATAGCGCTCACTACCCCAATTTGCAACTGGGGTAATGTGAGAAAAACCTCTCCGTTGGTGCCACCGCACCGAGCTTCGAACTTACCCCACAAGTCAGAAAAATGAAACATGATAACCTTACCAACTGAGACTCCGGTGACCACCATAGCAGCCTTATCGCTCTACGAAGTGCTACATGTCGCAAGGGCAACGGTAGCTGTTGCCATGCGGAGACATACCTGCCCGATCCTGGCAACGGAAAATCTTTCACCACAACCAAAATATGAAGAAACCAACACCACCGGTCACTACAGTCCCGGTTCCCCTCGCAGCGGGTCGATTAAAAAAAAACGCCGCGCTCGAGGGGATCAAACCGACACGAGACACAATAAAAGAACCCAGGAGAATGTGGTTTTCACGCACGCCGAACAACATCATTAAAAAGAGACTACCATAAGTCACACCTAGAGGTTGGTATCCGGGTCTTGCATGCTCAATATTAGAGTATCAATGGAACACGCCTTTCCACTTCCAGGAAGGGGACGGATATTCTTAGGAAACGCGAAAAAAATGCAGCTCTCGAGTAGATGAGCCGAGAGGGAATATGATTCAATACACTTGCACACTACAAAAAAAAATTCCTACTTGCACGATGTACATGTGGTATTCTACTATTCCAGGCAGACCACCACCTTTGCCTCCTGGGTCGCCCGGTGGAGAGTCGACATCACCAAGGGTGGAGCAGGCTCCACAAAAATCCACCAGAGCATTCGTCGACAGCAACAAAAATAACACGCATTCAAACCGAGTACATACGTGGGGGACCAAGGGACCAACCAGAAAAAATCAGGAGCAGCAGCAGCGACCAACGCCGCCGGAACATTTGATGGCGTGGGTGACGCAAGATGCCTCCACCAACTACCCCCAAAACTGTACAACGGGAGAAGTCCTCTCGACAACGGCCGGAACATCGGCGAACAACGCTTGGTGTAGGGGCACGGGGGCCGGAAACCGTCGCGGGAGCCGCACACGACCAGCAACAGCAACCCCCTCTTTCCCGCCATAATCATCCATGCCCTAGCGCCTCTCCCACCCTCACGCTTGACGGCGAACAGGCACCTTCTCCCCCGCTTCTCCGCTGAACAGGCCCTCCTTCTTTTCCGCGACTCTCTCGGCGGCGCTCGCGACCCTCTCCTTGTCCACGCCAGCGAACATCCCCTCCGCGGCATCGCTTAGGAGGCCCTGCTCGGGCCCGTGCAGGACGCTCACAACCTCCCCGACGACGATGGTGGCCGGCGCCTTCACCTTCAGCCCGCGCGCCACCTTCGAAATCGTGTCCACGGTGCCCTTGATGACCCTGCCAAGCGTTGTAGCATCAAGCAGCGCGGAGGGAGGAAACGATGGGCAGGCGGTGGTGGTGGGGGCTGCAACAACGGGAGGGATGCGTGTATATGCCTTCGTAGGGAAAAGAGGAGTGAATATCGGCATCGTCAAAGGAGCCAACTTATGGAGAGTATAAAAGAGAAGCCACGGCTACCAGAGTTTTCGAGCTAGGGCAAGCGAACCGAACTCCCACGCCATCACCGAACATTTTTTCCCGTCCAAACTCCGCCACGATAAAAACGGCCACCGCCACCATGTATGGACTCAGGACGAAATACACACAAGGGCGACCCACCGCTTGTCGTAAGCGCAAGAGACACAAGACTACCAGAACCAAACCCCACTACAACACAACCGAACAGACCGTGGCGTCTGCTGCACGCGCGACGCAGAAAGCAGCCCCCCCCCCGGACGACTCAATACCTTTGTCGAGGAGTGGAGGCGTTCTCGATGATGGCCACGGGGGTGTCTGTCGGGTAGGAGCGGCGCACGAGGTCTGCGCACAGCTCCTCCAAGCGACCGATCGCCATGAGGAAGACGGCCGTCTTCTGCGGGTGGTAGTCGCAGATGTCCGGGCGCGCGTAGTCCTGCCCGTAACCGGTGCCCAGGGTTACCTGTCCGACCGTTCGAGGGGCGTTGGGCGGTGAACGAACGTCCGGGAAAAGCATCTATGTACATACTCCCCTGCATCAACCATACATGACACAAGATAAGACACCCCACACAGTCTACCGCGCCCGGTGGCAATACGTTCATGGATCCAAGAGATAGACCTACTGCCAGATCAAGTAGTAGGGCGGCATACGAGACCACACATACACCCACGGAGCCGTAACACACCCGGTGATACTTCTGATATACAAACTAATGTATTTTGTAGGGGGTGCTTTCCTGTGTCGCAAACAGAATACCGCGAAGTACCGGCGCAAGAGGTCAATACAAGGTGCCTCCAAGAATTCATGCCAACAAGAAGCGCTCGCAAACACACGCCCGCAATCGAGAACGAAAGCGCGTGACAAACAAAGAACTCCAGATACAAATGTTCAGTGTATAGGCTTAAACAATAAGCCCAGTTCTCAGCTGCTTTCCCTCTACTCACTGTTACGACTTCAGCACATCCCTCTCGACTGTGGTTATATCTCGAACGGGTAGTCTTTCTGTGAGATTATGGTTGACTTTCTAAGGAACTCCCCCGCTGTGACCCCCCTCCCCGTTCACCTGTGTCGCAACCCCCCGGTGGGTCACGGGGACCCCCCCGAGCAAGGGCGCCGAAAACACCGAGGATATCCCCGGCACCACCTTCGGCTCCACCCCCAGCTCGCGCATCACCAGGACCTCCTCGCCGCCCCGGCCGAAGATGAACGGGTCCCCGATCTTGAGCCGGACGACGTGCTTGCCGGCAGACAGCCCCTCTCGCATCCAGCGGTAGATCTCGCGCTGGGCCTGTTCCGCGCAGCCCGGGTACTTGCGCGCCACGCGCAGCTCGCCTTCTACCTGATCGCGATTTCGATTCGGGATGAGGGGGTCGGGTTGTTATTGGAAGAGGTATCTTCACACGTTATTTTCATTGTATCTTAGGGCGTGTCTTAACGCTCTAGACCAAACAGGGAACAGGGAACTCGGAATTCCCTGTTCCGTGTCGTTGTGTCTTAACATACACCTCATTTCCAGGGAACATGGAACACTTGGGCGCGCGCGTGCGGCCCGCATGTCCTCAAAGGTAACAAATACAACCATCGGATGCAGAAAGACGAGTGGGGGGTAGATGAAGGAGGAGGTGGTGTAGGTTTCGAAGGAACCTGCTGACGAGCGCACATCAAATACGTGTGCTAGGTATCGGCAAGAACAGGCGGTGCTCGTCATGCAACCCGCACCCTCGCCAGCAGTGCTCTGGAAGGCTTGCTTTTTGAGTTGTGGTCCATGGCAGCTTGCCGTTTCTTCGACACTTTATGTTCCTCCATACAACGGCCTCGCGACCATCCGCCGCCGTTTTTTTTGCATGCGAGTCCAAGCGAGACACGCGATGATGGCGGCAATGCTTGTATACTGCTTGAACTGGTAGCATGCAGCCTGTGGCAGCCACATGCCCGAGAGTGATCACACACATCCCATCACGTCCTGAATTGCCACCGAAGAGCCCGTGTTTCACGTTCCCTATGGTCTGTTGGCTAATTTTAATGAACTTTTTCCTTAAAATTATTGTGCGACGTAACTACCTCAAACAGGGAACGTGTGTCGCATTTCTTGTTTCCAAGAAAGTTATTTTATGTGGCCAGCCAATCAGACAATGATTCCGAGTTCCCTGTTCCCTGTCCAGAACAGGGACGTTAAGACACTCCCTTCCTCAGAAGTATTTCTATTGGAATCACCCCGTTATGTTCAGGACGTCCTTGTCCTCATACATTTCGGTACAATTCTTGGACGAACCAACCCGAGGTCAGACAGGAGGAAAAAACACAAGGGGGGTTTCTTTGTCCGCGTGGTGATTCCCTTGATTTCTATCGCTGTTATGGAAGGTTTCTCGGCCGTTCCTTTCCTTTTGTTGCGACCGTGAAGTCGGATATTGTAATTTTGTATTTTTCACGTAATTCAACTGCTGTACGCAGGAAGTTATCGCACTCCAACATTGTTTGGGCATACATACCGCTGTGAGAAATCTCCCAGATCGTGTGACTGCACCGAGATTCGAACCCACGTTCCAAACACCAGACAACTGCGAGGTTACCTTCTATTGTGTACTATGTCTGTGTTCGCGATGTTCAGCCGGAGGTTTGGATAAATTCCGTTCGCCTGCCAACATATGGTAGTGGATACCTTGGGCACCACTGGCCGAAATTGGACAGGAGGACAAGATGTTTTGGCGCCCGAAGAAGGTTCCCCGGTGAAAGAGCATGTAGGGTTACGGTTGACAGAAGGCACAGGGCGACCACAAAGAACGACGTTCTCTAAACAAGAAGGCTTGGTAGGAGAATGCTTATGTACAAAGGGACAGCAGTAGTTTTACGGGAACAATCTGAGCAAACATGCAGCAACCGTCCCAAAACCTTGCGCGTACAAAACGTGCGACCTCAGCTTGCGGCACGGCCAGATTGTGTTGTGCTGCCGAGAAGTTGCTTGGCAGTTCATCCGTTTTGTTTCTTCACTCCGCACAGCAGTCAATCTTGGCGACCTTTGTAGGTTGTTGCCGTCACAATCAGCAATCAGCCGAACCAAACTCTCCGCTTGACTCAAATCACACCGATACGAACCGTTATTTCGCCACAGCAGGCAGTCTGGCGCTACTCTCTGGGTAGGTGGCTCCTTCCCCTAGAGGGGCACTCAGACCACAAGCCCGACTTGCAGCCTTGCTCCAATAGTCAGCTGACGCAAGCAAGCAACACCCATGCATAGCAGCAGCGGTGCCAACCTCGGCGAGACTGCTGTAAAAGCGCGAGTATAACACACCCAGAAGTGATGTCTCCGCTGGCTGGCAGTTATGTGGCAGTTGCATTCGACCGACCGTCAGCAGGGTTTGACGTGTTCCCCTTTGCAAAAAAAAAAGCTCACCAGTCCCAGTATCTCCTTGGAGACGAGCCGGTCCGCGATGACCAGGTCGGCCGACTGCAGCTCCCGCAGGCCGGCGACCGTGAGCAGGTCGGGATCGCCGGGCCCGGAGCCCACTAGGGAACACGTCCCGATCTCCACCCCGTCCCTCGGTTCCCAACCGTCCGTGTGGTCTGTGGGGACAACACCGCCCGCTGGCGCCGACCCAGCGAGAGGAGAGGAGGAGGAGGAGGAGGAGGAGGACCAACGAGGATACCCGCCTTGTAGCAGCCCCCGTCTCTGCTGGCTGGGATGCTGCTGAGACGCTCGCCCTGCTGCTGGCGCAACTGCTGCTGCTGCTGCTGTTGCGGAAGAAAAGGGGGAGTGCAACGTGCCGGCGGGCGGCGGCACAAAGGCCGACGCACTCCCGTCGCAGGTCAGGGTCACCGCCAGCATCGCCGCCAGCGCCCGCGGACGTCTTCGTCGCCTCGTTGATTCTGTCATTGTGTCTGGGAAAAGCTCGGTGGACAGCAGTGGTGGCGCGTTGTGTGCGTGTGTGTGACGTGAGTGAGGTGCAGCACAGCAGTCACAGTCGCGCAGCAACTGTGCCGCCAAGAGGGGGCTCGCAGATGGTTTTATGGATAGGACAGATACCTCAGTGCCTAAGACGGGTTCCGGACCATTTCTGTGCCCCCCATTTCGGTGGTCGATGGTGCAGTCAAACTACAGCTAGGCAGGCAAGGAGCGGAGGAGTACCGCGACCGCAGCAGCGGGTTACCCGTCAAACATGGTGAAGCTGGATGTGACCTGCATGCGCCATCTGTCGAAGCACGACATCAGGGTGCTCACGGCCGTGGAGGTAGGTGGTTGCTCGTGCAAGCTTGGGTCACCACTTGCGCATCGTAATACACGTACCCACAGGCACCAAGCACGGACATCTGTTCGTTCCTAGCTCCTCCAGCGGCAAGGCCTCAGGCAGCCTGGTGTACAAACTAACTGGTTACACGGTGGCCATCCGCACCATTTTTGACGGGTTCTCGCTGCCCCTGGCCTACGAGTTCACCAACGACGAGTTTGAAATACTAGTTGGTCCCCGTAACAAGGTACAAGGCGGTAGGTTACCCCGCCACTTGCTGTTACTGCTGTGCATACGTTTTTTCTTTCCCTCGTTCGTTCACGGCGGGGACGCCGTTGTTGGCATGATTCTGTAGAGAGCCATAGGCTGCTGTCTATGCGTGCTGCTGTCGTGCCGTCGGCCTGCCGCAGGGAGTGACCAGCCCTCGGCAACCGGAAGACGAAATGTCAGATTATTTGACGGCATGTCCAATACATATGTAGGCGTGCATGTATGGCGACCTCCCTCACAACGGTGATGCCACAAGAGGCAGTGACGAAGCAACTACTTAGAAGTACATGTAGATACAGATAGAACGCGGAGAGGGAAGGGGGAGAGGAAACGCAGCAACAATGGCTGCTGGGTTGTCGTGTTGCGTCCCGCGACGTTTTACTCCCATCAGAACGAAGCTGGCTGCATCCGTTCCCCTGCCATGGAGTACTCGCTGCACCTGTCGCCACGATACGTGATTGGCCGAACGTGCTGCCCCTGGGGGGTGGGAAGCCCTAATCCTTGTCTCTAACGCCCGCTTGCTTGCGCCATTGGCTTGCTTCTTGCCGCAGATGGGGATGAAGAACCACGACCTCGTGCCCGTGGAGCTGATCTCGAGCATCGCCAAGCTCCGGCACGGCGGAACGCACAGGATACTGTCCACCCTCCTCACCTTCAAGCTCATCGCTCACGACCGCTCCTCCTATGACGGTCAGTGCGCGCCGCCCGCCCGAGTGGGGGCGTACTGTGCCGTAAGAGGCGGACATATGACCCCCCCAAGACCGATTTTCAAAAGATCGATTACTCCTAAGCGAGCTTATACCAACACCAACAATGATGGTTTTGGAAACATGTTGTCGAGGGCTTTCCGTAGACGTATCGGGCCCTTTCCGTACCCCGTTTGGTTGTGGAGCCCGCTGAACTTCGAAAGTCCATCAACTGCAGGGGAGGTGCGAACTTTCCGCCTCTTGCGGTACGTTGAGGTGGCCGTGGTGACTTGGTTCGCCCTCGGTCACTGCTGTGCCGAGTATAGTAGGAAAGAAAAATTGTGCTTCATTGGGCATTTGTTTTGTTTTCAACACGGAGAACGTTGAAAGGTTCCCAGGCATAGCCCCTAGCGTGCACCCGGCGCTTGTAGGTCAGGACGCCAGGACCTGGACTTGCCTTTCGCCCAACGTTGGGCATCGTTTTCCACAACCGAGCCTCTCTCGCCGCCCCCGCTCAACGTTCTCTCCCCCGTGCGGACGGGGCTCGTTGGCGTTTTTTTTTCTGGCCAATACCACCCCCCGCAGCACCCTACAGTTCGCGCCCTCACGTAAGCTTGCTGCAAACAAATGGAGCCTTGACAAACTTAAAATCTTCTTAGAACTTCAACACGATTTATGTTCAAGAGCCCCTACGCTATAAATTGAACCTATGTAGCGGCCTTTTGTAGCCTTGCCCTATGCATTGGAACTATCAACTCCAGCCACGGCCTAAAGTAGATGCGCGCGCTCACGTTACTACAACTTCTTGTCGTGTATCAGGGTACCGGCTGACGTACTCGGGGTACGACATCCTGGCCCTCAATGTGCTCCAGGCCCGGGGGCACATCTGCGCCGTCGGCAGCAAGATCGGCATGGGGAAGGAGGCCGACATCTACATGGCGCAGACCCCCGACGGGGACCAGGTGGTGCTCAAGCTGCACCGCCTGGGAAGGACGTCGTTCAAGGCCGTCAAGAACAAGCGCGACTACCTCAAGAGCCGGACGTCGGTGTCCTGGCTGTACATGTCGCGGCTCTCCGCGCTGAAGGAGTTCGCCTTCATGACGGCGCTGTTCCAGCACGGGTTCCCGACGCCCACGCCGCTCGATCACAACAGGTGTTGAGGCGTTTTCGTGTGGATGGATGGATGGGTGGGTGGGTGGGTCCCGTTTCTCCGCTCATGTGTGCTGTTTGTCGCCTTTTTTGGTCAGCTCGAGTTTCTTGATCGCTGGTGCTCTGTGGTCGGCTCCAAACCGCGTTTGGCTCCGCCTCTTGAGATCGACGCTTGGGCCAAGGAAGCACGTGAACTTCGACATAGAACCATGTGCTCTACGCTGCGATACCCGTTTGAGTGGGGGTTCAATTGCTTTTGCTCTTTGTCGGGTGCTATTCTCGTGTGGACATGATTTTCCCGACGGGTGAACGTGTGATCCGGGGCAAACCTCACCGTTATGTGCGTTAAAGACAGGAGTACCCGACAATCCGCTGGGGACGGACCGCCGACCCGGGCTACACCTAGCTTGGCGAGTTCGGCAAAGCTCGATCAATCGATCGTTTGCCGTCGCAATGGCGTACTCCAACAAATATGTCGACGTGTGTCAATTCGAAAGAGCGAACGCACCAAACAGCGACAATCGCTCCACAGAAAAGTGTTGGAGAGAGGAGATTGCACTTTCAGTGCCGCTTGGGGAAACTGGCAGCGTACTCTTCTAGAGGCGCATTTTTCGCTGCCCTCCATTCCACTCCATTCCGCATGTGAGGAGAGTAGAACCACGGGAAAGACAACAAGCACCTTGCGGACAACCGATGCGTCCTGGTCTGTCGTCTTCGTCGTCATTATCTTCTTTTATCGCCCGTCGTTTCGATTCAAGGGTGCGGCACGGGCGTGCTCCGTGCGAGCCGGGTGGTCTGAAAAACCGGTGTCTTTTTTTTGTTTTGTTTTTGGGCAGGTCTCACACTTGCTGTTCCGCGTGCTGCTTTGTCCGCGCTTGTTTTCTTTTTGGTCAAACCAATCGAATTGCAAAAAAGGCACGTTGTTCTCATGAGCCACGCGAAGGGGTACCCCATGTACCAGCTGAGGAGCGGCGAAATGGGGCACCCGGACGTGGTCTACCGGCAGTGCGTGGAGATGATCGTCCGCCTGGCCCGGCACGGCCTCATCCACTGCGACTTCAACGAGTTTAACCTTCTCGTGGACGAGGAGGAGAGGCTGACGCTCATCGACTTCCCGCAGATGGTGTCCACTCGCCACGTCAACGCCGGAGAGATGTTCGATCGGTGAGAGAAGAGGCTTGTCACACACGTACAGCGGTGTCCCCCGTTCGCTCCGAAATGTTCGGTGGCTGTTGGCCATCGGTCACACTCTCGGGGGATCCACTCTCTCTGCCGGAATGCGGCCCTAGTCCATATTTCGTGCCGAGGTAAGTTGTTGTGTAGTGCTGCGGCGTGCGTTTGTTTTTTTAGCTTTTTTGCCGCGGAATTCTCA
The DNA here is from genome assembly GCA_000310025.1 of Ectocarpus siliculosus. NCBI lineage: Eukaryota > Phaeophyceae > Ectocarpales > Ectocarpaceae > Ectocarpus > Ectocarpus siliculosus. The sequence goes on from FN649741.1 coordinate 3,341,878, forward strand.
TCGGCTGTGTATGGCTCGTTGTCGGTGCGGTACTCTTTTTTTCGGGCCGTGGCCACGTGTGCCACTCATCTGGGCATAGGACTCTCTTTGCACGGGACTTAAATCATGGGGGGGGGGTGTACTCATAGTCGTGCATGCCGTAGTCGTTTGACCATTGACCTCGCATCCCTACAAAGCCGGGACGGAGCACGCCGGGTTCTCACCGGACCAGGCTCTCACATCACCAAGCGCGAAGCGCCGTGAGGTATTTGGCGAGTCGCATGAAGGGTGAGCTGCATCCTGCTAAGGGTGTTCGGCATCTTGTGCTTACTTCCTTGCCTACGGATGACAGCTACGTATGACTTGATTTATTTTCTGGTGCTTTCACTTCCATGGGGGGGGGGGGTTACTTACCTGTGGGGGGGAACCCCTTTGTAGTTGCCGGTTTGTCTGCCAACTCTCTGGCTCGGGCCGCATGCTCTGTCCACCGTCCCAGCGGTCTCCAGCGTTTGTAGGGCGAATCTCTCCCCCCCCCCCCTCTCTCTCTACTAGTAAACCGCTCGCCCTCTCCCCCTTCGTCTTTCTCGTTCTCGTTCTTACTTCTCTCTCCACTCACTTGCATTTCTGGCGTTGTTCATTCCAACGACCTTCTGCATGTCCAGGGACGTCGCGTGCGTGGTGAAGTTCTTCTCGATGAAGATGAAGCACGTGCCGGAGCCGAGCGACATCCCTTCCTTCGCGGACGCTGTTGGTGGGGCGGGCCGCGAGGGTGTGGAGCATCACCTGGACGTGGTCGCACAGGTTTGTGACGCATCACATGCACACGGGGAAAGATGGCCCCCCCCCCCCCCCCTCCTCGGGGGCACAATGATTTGGGGTCGACGACTCCACAACGCGGACAAGACCAGTGGAGTAGAAAACAATGCTCCTGGTTTGACAACCTCTCGGCGTCGGCGATCCTCCCCATGATTGACGAGTCCAAAGGAAACGTCAATCGGATCGGGGATAGTGCCGGGGTTTTTTTTGTATTGTGTTTCATGTGTGGAAGATGTGCGGACCGCGCAACTCCTTTCGCACCTGCACGCGCTTGTGGCGCTGCATCCTTTATTCCTGGGGGGGCTTGGCGAAGAAGTGCCGAGATATGCATAGTGGCGGCAAAAAACTGAGAAGTTCGTTCGGAGATCTGCCTCTTTCTTTTACATGTGTTTCGTAGTTGTATCTAGTACAGCTTGTGGCCGTGGCCGTGGTTCCCAATAAGTTATTTTTGAGATCTGTGTCCGTGTACGTTCATGACTGCACAGGCATCTGGTTTCTCGGAGAAGGAGGCCCACGACCTAGACGCGTTCGTTGCCACCGAAGGCTGGGGAGGGGGCGACGCAGATGGCGATGAGGAGGAGGAGGGGGGAGAGGAAGAGGGATTAAACAGCGACGGTGAAGTCGACGAGGAAACCAAAGGATCAAAAGCGAGGAAGGCAAGAGGGGGAAGGGACGACGGTGGGGTTGAGAGCGAACAGGAGGAGGAGGAGGAGGAGGAGGGGGACGATGCGGCCAAGTGCAGCAGTGGCAGCTGTGGCGAGGAGGGCGAGGGCGAAGGCGTGCGAATACGACGGGTGAAGGCGCCAGAAACGGTCACGAAACGCGCGCACGCAGCCGTGCAGCGGCAGCGGAGGGCGGCCGGGGCGGGCGGCGGAGTGGGGAAGCCCACGCGAAATCACCAGAAGAAGAGGGAGAAGGGCAAGATGCTGTACAAGCACCGGGACTTTTGAGAGAGCGATGCCGTTTGTTTGTTTGTTTGGGTCAGCATGGGGCCGGCGAAAACCCGACATATCGCTCCGTCCCGACGATGTAAGGATGCCAGGTCAATGGCCGAACGACCACGGCATGCGTTTACATGAGTACACCCCTTGGCCAAAGGATCAAAACGGATGTCCCCTTAATCTGTAAGTAAGTCCCACAGCGGTCCTCCTGATTGTGTATACCTCCCCCAAGAGAGACGTGAGGCAACAGTATGTCGGCTATTCCTCTCCGTTACTGATGGTTGTGTCGTGGATACACCTTGACCGACTTGGCGTGTTCTTTTAAGTCTTTCCCCCCGAGCCTTGTCGAGTTGATCAGCGCCGGGCCACGGGGACGGCCGGCCGGGCCTTCCTCAGGTTTCATTGGCGGGAGTCTGCTGTGTACCCTTGCTTGTTTTATTTGCTTTCGATGTCGTCTATGGACCATTTTTTCGGAGAGAAAGAAAACGTGCCTGTGCATATGAGTTACGTCCGCGACGAGAACGGTCTAGTGCCGGTCCTTGAGGCCCTGTTGTTCTATGGCTTTATTCGGCCGCCGATCGTTCTGTCAATGTTCGGGGACAATCGTGCGACCATCTGGTGCAGTCACGTCGACATCGACCGAAGTCAACTGCCGAGATGTTTCGAGTTTATTTATCTACCCCCCCGCGAGGCCAATGGTCTAACGAGTACGGGTACACACACACCCAAGTTCCCAAGCTCTAGCTTGGTTCTCAGTCGATCAAAAGTCTTTTTTTTCCGTCTGTGGAGTTTTCAGTAGCATAGCGGACCCCTTGCCCGACCGGGTCGAAAAGGCCGATCTCAGCCCACACTGCGAACCTCCGAGAACTACCAGCAGTTCTGGGTAGCTGAGACGATTTCAAGACCTCTCACAGTCGTTTGAGCATCTATCGCTTGCTGTGGGGCGATAACCAGTTTCTCCGTCGACAAGAAGATCTGCGTTACATCGTCACATCGGAACGACCAGATTGGTTGACTTGTCGTTGAGGGTCCTCTTTTTATAGATCTTTTTGTATAAGAGTCGTCTTCATTTTTTTCGCCGCCCGCGCCAACCCTTCTTTTTACAGATCTTTTTATATAGAGTCGTCTTCTTTTTTTCGCCGCCCGCCCCAAGCCTTGCTTGCTTCTCTCGTGTCCCGCGCCAAGCCTTGCTTGCTGGCTACGCTTCTCTCGAGATGCTGACCGACCTCAGCACACAGCTGGACATTCTGTGTACATACAGCAGGAGCTGCTTTTGTTCTGTTGTTGCAACTTTCTGCATGGATGGCTCTTTTGTGGTGCGAAAATTAGCATTTATTGTTGTTGTTGATGTGCGGACGAGAGGACGAGAGTGGTAGGCAAAAGCAGTACGTACCTGCAAATCTCCGGCAACTACCAGCAGTTCTGGGTAGCTGAGACGATTTCAAGACCTCTCACAGTCGTTTGAGCAGCTATCGCTCGCTGTGGGGCGATAACCAGTGATTTTGTGATTTTCTTCCTTAGTCTATAGTGACCGTTGTACACATGCGGTGGCTGCTGTTATGCTCGGAAGATGCTGCAAAGGTCATAAGGTTATCGTCTCTGTCGCTTGGGCTGCACGCCGTGCTCGCGTAGGAGATGCGCATTCCTCATTTTTTCTCTGTGCCGATATCCATGAAGAAAAGCAACGGCAGCACGGTTGAAGATACAGACAACAGACGGTCCGCCATACCCTTTTTTTTTTCTTCTCTTACATGCATGGATGTGTGGTAAAGCATCGCAAGCGTGTTGCTGCCTTACTTACCTTTAGTGTGCTGCGTAGTCGTAATTTGAGCGATAAGGGGTAGATGGCAGGACAACAATCTTATTTGCGTAGTGAGGTTTGACAACTGGTCGTTCGTGGAACGGTGCGCGTCTATCGCGACGGCAAGCGTATTGAGAAAATAGTTCGTCCGTGGTGCTTCTCGTCATCATTTTCTATTTCGTTGTCACTTCATACTTCATACCACAAGTGATGAAAGAGAGTCTCCACAGTTAGTTCGGAAACGGCGACTATATTTGGTTTGTTGCGTTTGTTGTTGCTGAGCACACATCGGATGTCGTCGTTCGTTACAGCCTGCGGTGGGCCACAGGGACGAGAGTGAGTGTCTTCGGTTAGGGTCTCGAGAGTTAATTAATGCCTTCTCTACGCTTTCTTCTGTTGATCTACGTAGTAGTAGCACCTGTCTCTCCTTCTCGCCTATTATCGCCGTTGGGGTCCCAACAACATCGAACGTCAACCGCAATCGTTTTTCTTCTTGCTGAGTAAGAGGCTATTTGTGTAGTACGTACCCGGCTGCTGTATGTGAGGCGATGGGCGCTGCCTCTTTACTTGAAGCAACGGGGGCATGGCCCCTATAATGTTTGCTGCATGCTGTGCTATGTGACAGCTTCCAGCGGTTCAGAGCGGCGACGGTGGTTTTCGTATGCTCTCTTTTGCCACCTCCCTGAAGCCTGTCGCGTCTGGCTCACTTGTCTTTGTCGTCCCTTCTTCTTTTTCTTTTTTTTCTTAACATAGTCTATATTTTATTTTTCCGCTTGCTTTTTGGGGTCCGCCGGTCATCCGCCCACCACCCATTAGTTCAGTTTTAAATGTTGTTGTTGTTGTTGTTGTTGTTGTTGTTGTCTTCGCATTAAAAACCGTTCAGATCTCTCTCTACCCAGTACCTTCATATGTGCGTACTGATCCAACACTTGACGCGGTCGATTCCCGTGGTCACAGGCTAACTTACCCTAAAGAGGTACGCTAAAACAAACTGGCCCCGAAAGGTCCGCAAGTCAATAAAAATCAACGACAGATATTCTTTGGAACGGGGTGTTTACTTGCCATCTCTATGCAAGTTTCACAATTAATTTTGAAGCTTTTCTGAAGCTAGTTGAAACAGTAGTGTCATCGTTCGATATCCGTTCGGTGAGGAATCAATCGCAAATCATGACCCGTCCCCGAGTTGTAGCAGCTTCCGCCTCCTGGGGCCGGCAAGAGTCGGCCTTCACTGCTGTACCTTGTCTGTTTCGCCATGGGAATGGCCGGTTCAAAGCGAAAGAGGGTCCTGCGTGCTGCGCGCCACCACCTTTTTTTTTTTGCGTTTGTTTGTTGTTGTGATTTTCTTCCTGAGTGACCGTTGTTGTACATAACATGCGGCTGCTGCTGTACACATACTTGCGGTTGCTGCAGTATATGCTCGGAATGTGCTGAAAAGAAAGGTCGTAAGGTTATCGTCTCTGTTTTTTTGGGCTGCACGCGTTGCTCGCGTAGGCGATGCGCGTCTCCTACTTTTTTCCAGTGTCGTTGTCGGCAGCACAGTCAGTTGAAGAGACAAACAACAACAGACGGTCCGCCTTGTTTTGTTTTGCTGCATGCATGGTTGGTATGCATCGGCACGCGTGTTGCTTCCTTGCCTTGAGTCTGCTGCGTAGTCGTAATTTGAGCGATAGGTAAGCTAGATGGCAGCACAATCTTAGATACTACGTAGTGAGGTATGATAACCAACAGCTCGTTCGTGCAGCGGTGCGCATCTATGGCGGACGGCAAGCGTATTGCGATAATAGTTCGTCCGTGGTGCTATGTAGTCGTGCTCTTTTTAGTTCTCACTTCCTACAACAAGATAGTAGTCCACAGCTCGCACACGGCGACTGACTATATTTGTTTGTTGTTGTGCTTGTTTGCTGTTGCTGAGCCGACATCGGATATCGCCGTTCGATACACAACGTGACATCATGTCTGACAGCCTGCGGCGGGCCAGAGGGACGAGAGTGAGTGTCTTCTCGACAGAGTCAATGCCTTCTCTTCTCGAGAGAGTCAATGCCTTCTCTTCTCGAGAGAGTCAATGCCTTGTCTTCTCTCCGCTCTCGTATTTTTGTCTACCTCTCTTTCTCTCTCTCTCGCCTTTCGCCGGTAGGGTCCCAACAACATCGAACGTCAACCAACCGCAGTCGTTTCGCTTTTTGCTGAGTAAGAGGCTACCCGTGCATCCGGCTGCTGCATGTGAAGCGATGGGCGTTATGCCAAGCAATGGACTTGGGCCCTACCTAATATTTGCTCCATATGTAGTGCTATGTGAGAGTTTCCAGCGGTCCGGAGCGAGCGGCGACGGTGCTTTTCTTCTATGCGCTCTTTTGCCTCCTCCCTGAAGCCTGTCGCGTCTGACTCGTTTGTTCTCGCTTCTTTCTTTCTTTTGTTTTTCATGCTTTTGTTTTTTGGGGTCCCCCGGTTCCTGTGTGCTCATCGGGCATCTTCTTGGTGTCTACCTTGATTGTTACCCGCTGCAAAAATCGAAAGCTTCAGACAGGCAACGCGACGATACTCGTCGAGATGCCATACACAATGAATTCATTGCTAATCTGTCTCAGACTCTTTTCTATGATGGAGATGGATTCGTTGTGTCATATTAAGAAGAATAAACATAAAAAAACATCCTGTCGTTACTCTATCGATACCTCACACCCACCCCTACTCACGCCGACGCAGACACAGACAGGCAGACTCAGCTCTTTCGCCTGTGCTGTATCTGTTGTTCGTGCGTGCTGAAAAATGGTACATACAGCAGCAGCTTACCGCAGCAGGAGCTGCTTTTTGCTTGTTTGTACAGCTTTTCCTGCAGGGATGGCTCTTGTTGTGCGGCAAGTTGCATTGTTTGTTGTTGATGCGGACGAGAGGACGAGAGTGAGTGGTAGGCAAAAGCAGTACGTACCGTGTTAAAGGGACAGACAGAGTGCCTACCGTGTGTATGTAGACGTTGCATTTCGTGATTCCCGAGGATCGGATGTATGTGTTGTTTTTTTATTGCGTACCCGCGTCCATCACGACCATTATTGCGTAGTGTGTCGGCTAATTAAGGTCCTTCCCGTTCGTGGTGTCAGCACACGCGCAACACGCGACTAAAATAAAAATATAAAGCTTGGGACTAGCAACGCCGACGATATTCGTCGGCTTGCTTTCAACAATAAGAAAAAAAGGGGGTGGCGCCAATACACGCAAACCGCAGTGGGATGTCAGCGACGTAGTCTCACGACCCTGCTGAGCGTAATCAATCTGCCAAGGATTGGTGGGGCGAAAGCATGTGTCCCTTTGGAAGGACTTTCCCCGCTCTCTACAGTGCCCCATCGCAGCTCTTCGAGTTCCAGCGGCCCATCTCTCCCCTGGCTTAGTATCCCTTGAAACGACACATATTCCCGTTTACCCTCCCCTCTTTTCTCGTCTTTGTTGCAAGGCACAACAGCTTTTGGCCCCGTTGGCCGAGATCCAGACCGAGTTGGACCCATTGAGCAATCCCCTCCCTTCCAATGGTAGCTAAGCTCTGTCTCACGCTCTCAACCAACCCAGCCATGGCCGGCACTTGTCGAAGGGTCTTCCACCGCATCGCGACAGAACGAGAGTCTCTCCACCCTTCCTCATCATGCAAAGACGTGACAGGTAGGGTGGACAACTTCCGTCCCGATCCCCGTTTGTCCCATTTTCACTCTTATTCGGTTCCCCTTTCCGTCATATGTAGGGATCATGAGATTACTCCGGCCTTGAGTCTACACGGCGTTCGCTTGTTATACCTCTCGGAAAATCTCCCCATTCTCTCACCCCTGTCTGAAATCACCCTCTTTGTAGCCTAGGCGCCCTTGACGCCCGCTCCGCTGATCTGCGCGGTGTGCGTTTACTGTAGGGTGCATCATACGCGAGACTTATTATTGAGCAAGTATTTTCAACAACGCTTTTTGAAGCCATAGTGAAAAGCAATTGCTCCTACATATACCTCAAGAGTTTCCCGTGTAAAGCAAATGAGAAGACTAAGGCCACTTGTTAAGCTGTCCTTTTTTGGGCTGTCCCTTTTCTAAAAAAGGGACAACTGACCAAGAACCACTTGTTAGGTGGTCTTTTTTTGCATTTTTGAACCTCCCGAAAAGGGACAGCGAAAAAAGATCGCCCCATCCTGTCCCTTTTTGGGCAACTTTGTGACAGGCTGGGACGGTCCTTTTTTGTTGTCCTTTTTCTGTCACAACACATGACACTTGCCCACAAACTTGAATATCTCGACGGATGATCCCCGCAAACTCTAACGGTATTCGCACGAGTCGTGTCATGTGACTGGTACGGAGTCAGTAGCCTCGGCGATAGACGTAATGTTGTCATTCGGCTGACCAGGTGGACAACCCGATGTGTGCGGCAAACAAGCGGCAAACGAGCCGAAAGAGCCTGGACGCAGCAGCGGTGGGTCTTTTTGGTGCACAGTCAACTTTTGCGAACCCAACTTCTGGGCGACCTATAGCGTCCTGGTCTGTATCAATCACCACACAAGACGAATCAGACGCACAGCTCATGGCGGATACCTTTGTCATCGCTGTTGCTTCGGTGTGTGACGAGGGAGCATCGATGAACCAAAGTTGCAACACGGGGAAAAAGAACAAAAAATATGCTTGGAGACGCGGCGGGTCATTTTTCCCGCTTGTCCACCACTCTCGGGCTCACAACCTCTGACCGCCCGTCAGCCTTCTGGTCTGTATCAACCACCACACAAGACGGACCATACACATAGCTCGTGGCGGATACCTTTGTCATCGCTGTTGTTTCAGTGTGTGGCGAGGGAGCATCCATGAACCAAAGTTGCGGCATGGGCAAAAAAGAGCAAACAAAGCTGGTTGTTGGCGCGGTGGGGTTTTTCAAGGTGCTGTTGACTCTCGCCACCTCAGTTGCCGTGCCTCCCACTGCCCTGTGGTCTCGATCAGCCGCCACACAAGGCGGACCAAGCACCCAGCTCGCGGGGGATAGCTTTACAGTTGCTGATGCTTCGCTCTGTGCGGAGATATCACCGAAAAACCAACTCGGTGCCAAGGTACTCATTGTGTGACGAACGGCCGTTGCACTTACTTGTTGTTGCAGGGTCATTTTTTTTGGCGGATGAGCAAAAAGGATCGACCAGCACCGTAACAAGTGGGTCATCTTTTTGCTAGATTCTTTTTTGGTTCGTCCTCCCTTTTTGAGAAAAGGGACAGCCCACAAAAGGACAGCTTAACAAGTGGCCTAAGAGTTTGACTAAATTAGTTGTCATTTTACTCGATCCACCATGTACGTGCATACATACTCAGCCTACCTGAGTAAACAAGCCTGCCTATGGCGTAAATCGAATCACTCGAAATCTTCATACCTCAGAACTGGGAAGTAAAATACACTACAAATACATTACGCGGTACTCAAAGTTTGACTACATTTGCAAGCAAGAAGCATATGTTGCACTCGATCATACATGTATGCATACATGCATAGACTCCACATACAGCCTGACCCGAGTACAGAGTCTTTGTAAATCAAACCACCCGAAACCTACATCCCTCAGAACTTGAGGAAAACTACACAAACAATGCGCACAGAAGCGGTACTCGAGTTTACTACAGTATGTACACGCTGAATGCATCATTTCTCTTCGACCATAGAATACATACCGTACAACTCAGCCTACCCGACTACCAAGCCCGCGTAATAAATGAAATCACCCCTACACACCTACATTGATTGCATTAATCTGTTGTAGAGTTTGACGGCGATTGAAAATAAACGTTTGACGCGACTGACTACATCACTCAGCCCACCGCGAGGTTTACTCCATGATGTCCCCCGTTCATTCATCATGTTGACGAGTAGTTACAGGTTTCCTGTTTTATACAACATGTATGTGCTAATACTACTACTCGTTCAGAAATTTCAGTACGCACGAGCACCGCGAACCACCAATACTACCGTGCCGTGTACTGAGGGTCGGTAGTCGGGTAGTGAGTGAACACATCACCGTCTAGCTGAACCGTCTTGAATACTCCCGTTGCAGAGAACCGATTTTCGATCAAAGTCCCCCCGAAGCTGCCACCCCCTTTTCCCCCAAGGCTCCTTATTTTCTCCCAACCAAATGGTGGTCTCAGTGAGAAAACGGCTAGTTCAAGCTTCCATCTACTCTGTTCTTCGTTACCCCGACCCCTGCAGTGTAGTGCGCTGATGCCCGGCGAACTCTTGGTAGGCATCCTCTACCAACATGCTTCGATTCTCTCCGCAATAGCCAGGGGGCCACCATCAATGAGTCTCAGCCGATGACGTTGGTTCATCGCCACCATGCCCCCTCTCCACCATGCCAAGTGTGCATGTAATGTAGCGGATGATTCCGAGGAAACACGAAATTCCGACCGATGCTGCTGTGGTTACCACCGACAACAACGATATCCCAACGGATGTTCTGCTGCCAGCCGCCGCCCCCCCAGCGCTGCTGTTGTTCAGAAGGTAACCCCGACGTTGGATCTCCACGTCGAAGCTTGCGTCCCACGCTCTGTTCCTAGAGGCCACGTCTCTGCTGACTATTCGCCGCACCGTGTTGATGTTGAGGACCTGGGTGGCGGTGGCAGAGGAGATGCACGGAAGCAATTTTGCTTGGGTGTTGTAGTTGCTACAGTATGTGTGTGGTGATGGTGCATATTTCGTTGTGTGCCTGGCTTTGCGACAGCCGTTTTTCTCGTTGAAGTTTGACAAGCATATTCACGCTTCATTAAAACAATGAGGCTTGTTGGAACCCCCTGTGCCTTCCCACGGAGGCTACCGTGCCCACCAACGGTAGTATAAATAGATCTGGGGACTTTGTAACTTAATTAACCCAGGACCGATGCAGAAAATGTAAACCTTGATTATCACACGCCCGTCCTCCTCTCCAGCACAATACACAATAAGAGAGATAAGATGAGCATAGACAAAAGTGAACACAATGTGCGTGCTCTCTCTCTCGAGGGCCCCCGCACTTGGACCCCCAATAGCATACCCCCCACACACACGTACTCCCCAGATCGGATCTTGTATCCAAGTAGCCCAAACAAGGCTAGAGGGAAAAAAAGGCACAATAATTACCCATTTCCCACACCTCGCAGTACGGAAATGAAAATACTCGATGCCCCCAGAAAACGTAGGCCACACCGTGAACGGGCAAGCGATCCCACCCCCCTACTACATGTTGAGGTAGAGTGAAGATGTTTCGATACAACGACGAACCACACCAACACTGCCTACGACAGAGGCATGTTTATGTGCCGGCAATACTGCCTAGCTGTGCCATTTAAGCTACAGTTGTCGTAGCAAGTTCACACCGCTGAAAAATCGCGGCGAACACCCGCGAACGTCTCCGCCTGTACCCACCTTCATGGCTTGCACTCACGCACCAAGTTTTGGTAGACATTTGCCGGCATCCGTGCGTCCCTGTGGTCCAACGCATCCCACGTGAGCGACATAAGACGACGTTCAGTGCACGACGCACCACAAGCAAGAACGGATTTTACTCAAAGTCAAGGCTAATTTTCGGTGCTTGGATGATTGAACTGTCACTTCTTCTCGTGCACCTTTTCGTAGTGGTTTTGAGCACGACGGCGCAGACATCCTTCAAGATCGCGACGAAAGAGAACACAAGTTTACCCTCAATTTTCGGTGCTTCCCCCCGGTATGGTTGAACGCATGTCATTCCTCTTGTACTCTTGTCCTGTGATGGTTTCAACGTGACTGCACAGATACGTGTTCACTGACGACGCTGTCAAAGACGATGTATTGGGGTTGCTAAAGTACAGCCAGCAGCCTCACCAGCGGATTCCTAGCGTACTCTTGGATGACCTTCCCTACCCGGTCGGCTTTCGTGGGCTTGCTCATGAATGTGGCCATAACGGCTAGGGCGGCGTCTTTCGTCGACTCGCCCTCCTCAGCCGAGAGCGCGACTATGGGAAGCTCGGGGAACTTCTTGTGGATCTCCTTCGCAGCGGTTATGCCGTCCATCACGGGCATGCGGAGGTCCATGAGGACCAAGTCGTAGATGTTGATCTCCCTCGCCGTCGCCTTCTCCACCGCGATCGCGCCGTTGTCGGCCGTGTCTACGGTGTGGCCTAAGCCCGTGACGATTTTCTTGCACATCTTCTGGCAGATCGTGTTGTCCTCGACGATCAGGATGTGCCTGCTGTCTGAGTTGTAGAGGCTTCCCACGAAGCTCTGCGTGGAAGTCCTCGGTGAGATGGGAGGGAGACTAGAGGGGGTGATCTTGTTCCAGTGGTGTTTCTCCTCCGCTTCCCTCTTGGGCCCCTGAGAACCGTTGGAGCTGGTCTCGAGGTCAAGAACGAAGTTGAACGTGGTCGACGAGCCGTCGGAAGCGACCCGCAAGATGGAGTCCAGGCACTGCACATAGTTGAAAGCTACGTTCAGTCTCAGACCCGGTGCTTCTTCGTCGCAGGATAGCTCCTCGCTCAGCCTCGGAAGATCGGCACGTTCGCCGTCGCCACCCCCTAGCACGTCCGCGTCTCCCAGCCAGTAGTTGTGAAAAACTTTTTCGACGCGGGACTCGTCGAGTTCCTCTCCGCTGTCTGTCACCCTGAACTCGAATTTTCCTCCTCCTCCTGCCCCGCCACCCCCTTTGCCCCCTGCGATGCGCTCGACCGACAGGACTACCCTCGCGGAGACAGGGCTCCTGCCGTCGGCGTGCGCGACAAGCTCGTTGAGCACCGTCCTGATCATGATTGCGTCGGCGATCACGACGAGAGACGCATCGAAGCCGATCTCTTGGACGACGACCTCGTGCCTCGCGGTCTCGATGTTCCTGTACTCCCCGATCAGGGACGATAGGCTGAACGAGGTTGGAACGGGCTTCACCACGTACCCGTCGTCGAACTTCATGGCCTTGGCGACGCTGGCCACCAGCCCCGAGAGCGCGGTCAGCTGGCTGGCCACAATGGGCGCGCCGAGCGAGGTGGCGCCGCCGTCGGAGAGGCACATGGACAAGGCGTGGAGCGGGGTCCTCACCGCGTGGAGGAGCTTGGACGAGAACCGCTCCTTTCCCTCCGCGAGCTTCCTGGCGGCAGTCGCCGCCACCTCGGAGCGGCACTCCTTCAGGATGCGGCCCGTGTCGTCCCGGATGAAGCACCGCGTGTGGTTGAACGTCCCGTCCGACTTGTAGTTCACGTTCGAGTCGATCAGCAGGTGCTTGATATTTCCGACCTTCGTGCGGAACCGAATGGGCACGTCGCGGATGGTGTTGCCCGTCCCCAGCTCCTTGAAGATCTCCAAAACCCCGTCGCGGGAGTCCGGGCAGAAGCTCATGATGTCCGCCCCGATGTACTCCTCCCTGGAGTAGCCGAGGACCTCGAGCTCGCGGTCGTTCGCCCAGAGAATCTTGCCGGTCGCCGATAGCCAGTGCAGCGCGATGGGAGCCTTGTTGAAGAAGTCCTTGAGCTCTTCGGCCTCCGACGAGGCGCCGTTGTCAGCGGCAGCGCCGCCTGCTGCGCCTCCTTCCAGAGTAGCGGCACCGACGAACCCGTGGTGGTGCTTGAGCAAAGTCCAGTTGCACATGACGTTGCGGGGAAAGCCGTTCGGGCCCGACCCGCAAGCCGTCATCCGCGCCCCGTTGACCACCCCCATGGACCCGTCGTTCGCCGATTGAGAGAGGGCGTCCCTCACCCTTGTCCTGTCCTCCTCTTCGAACATCTCCACGAAGCTCGTCCCCACCGCGGCCTTTCTGGCCACCAGCTTCGCCACGAACTCATCGCTCACCGACGTTATCGAAAACGTCGCGTTCATCTCGACCAAAGCCATGGATGTCGATTGCCACGACCCTCGGGTCTCGACAGAATAGTACTACCACCTGCAGTCCGCGGTTGGTCCGTCGTACAGTCAAGAGGGGGGCGCAAATCTGCAGGGAGGGATTCAGGCTCGTGCTGGTGGGAAACCATCAGAATTGATTCGATTCTCTAGAATCCTAGAAAAAATCACCAGATCATCACTGCTGAAACAGATCGATCTATACAAAAAAGCATGCGAGTAAACACGGCAGTCTACTGTTCTGTATCAGGACTTTTCCAGTGTGCCCGCACAATACTACTCTCTAACATTCGTTGAGCCTCACCTGGTGACTGCCTCGGGTTATCTTTACCTTACACGGATGATGCGTAGACTCCTCCACATGAGCAGGAGAACACGATTCAACCCCCTCCCTTCAACCCCATTGACTCCTCTCTTCACACGCCAACGCTCTGAGGTAACGGACTTGCTAGTGACAGTAGGATAGAACACCGAGAGGCGAAATATTATTAGTATTCCCAATGGCCGTGGGGTCCCTCGCGTCACTTGATTGAGTGCACGAGAAACCCGATAGAGGTACTGCAACGACGTGGTTGTTGTTTATTGGGCAGTGCCTATTATTGCCTTGCTCTCTTTGGTAGACCCACCCTGATAGATCTGTCCCAAGGGGTAAAAGCTCCCACCATGCCTTTTCATCTGTTGTACTTGTAGACCCTTGTATGTTGCACATGTAGACCCTTGGTATATTATACTCAAGCCAAAACATGTGATATTCAACCGTACGGTTGCCGAAACGATTCTTCTCGTCAACAGTTCGTGGGACACACTATTGTAGTGGCCGGCCAGCGTATTGTTCGGAAGCGACCCTCTGCTAGATGCCATTTTTTTTTCGATGGCGGACTCGGCATGGTACCCCAACACCTACGGTTGTACGGAACGGTGCGGGATGCTGATACAGTATTCCCCCACCCCGTTGATATTGGATATGTATCTTGGTAGAGCGTTTCAATCGTTTCGTTTGATGAATTTGTTTTGTACTGTAGCACCTTCGCGACAATCGCCAAGATGACATTTTTTGGCTGAATTGCTTTCGTCCAAATCCTATCACCAAAGACGCCATAGGGAAGCTTGTTGTGCATCCGTTTGGGGATATATCGAATCTCAGTACTGTAGACTAGTGTACATCGTCTACAGTGGACGGCCCATCCAAGGATCTCCGAAAAAACTCGAAGATGTCGGCAAGATGTCAGCATGTCGATGTCCGCTGTTTGTTTGTCTTCATACTGCACTCCACCTGAATACTTCACCGTGCAAAACACTGTTGTATTTGGCATGGTCCACCGCAATTTTACAAGACTCTTCGTTTCTTCTCCTTGACAGCAGAGTCCTGTGGCCCGAGACATCCAGACAACCATGAATCATGACGCGAGTCTGTAGACACAGGTGCTGAGGACGAGCCGACACGACTGTAGACACACGACGGATTCATCGTATTTATTTGTTCAACACGCGACAGTCCAACTCACTTCCTCTCTCTTCAGGACGTAGTCAGCAGGAGGAGAGAGCACTTGAGAAGGTCTAGTCAGATATGGAGAGACAGCAGAAGAAGTGTGCGGGCGTCTCAGCGGCGTCTCGAACCAAGCGCTCTCTGTGGTGGTGTGCTCTTCTTTCTTTGTTCCGTCAAGTATGTTTCGGCGACCGCGGCGTTAGAAAGCACAGATCGATAGTAGGCTGTAGGTTATTACTCGCAGAGGCAAGGGTCAAGGCGTGCGATGCTACCACTACTCTTGGAGAGCACATGCGGTTTCCCGGTCAGGATCCAATAGTCTACCCGACCGAGCAGTCCGGCGTTTCATTATTGCTGTCGTTGCTGTTTACCGTACAGAGCAACCCCCCTCCTCCCCCGTAAATCTCCAATCGCGCGCCCCCCCCCAATCTGGTGTGATGTGCCTGATGTGCGGGGGCACCATCACCGACCAGCGACATCCTCGCACACAACAAGCCACCTGCCGGCAACCCTCTCGCATCAAACTCAAGTTTGCCTCCAGCAAGAGCAGCTCTCCGCTGGCGTGAGGAATAAACCGACGACGACGACAGAGCTGTGTTTGCGCGTTTGCGCGGGACCATCGACATGAAGGGCCCGATGAGGTCAAGAAGAAGACGGCCTCTTGAGGCAATGGGGGGGGCTCTCGCTCTGCTGGCTCTCGCACGACCCACCATCACGATGGGCTTCGTAGTCGGAGGCTGCAGCAGCGGCAGCAGCAGCAGCAGCAGCAGCATCGGCAGTCGCGGGGGATCCCGCAATAGATTCTTGTCGCAGGCGACGGAGACAACGGCGCCGGCACCGCCGGCGAAGGATGCGAGACATGCGCGAGAGCTCGATCCAAAGAAGGCGATCCCGAGAGAGACGCTCTTGGGCATGCCCTTGTCGAGGTGAGGGCTGCTGTGTATGTGACATCCCTTTTTCCTATCTTCTCGATCTCCATCTGCCGCCGAGTGCTGCATTACCCATCAGAACGTACGAGCTGTGCTGCCCCTTTGAAATCGAGTTCAATGGAGAAAACATCCAGTTTTATGGTTATGTTCGGTGACGCGGTCTTACGTCATTTTGCAATGCGCAGCTCCCAATTTTTGCGTGCACTCTGCTGTTCCCTTGTCTGCTATCAGTCACCAGCACGTGTCTAGCGCGACATGAATATGGCGTCGAATCAGAGGGAACCAAACAGTTTTTAAATTACCTACGATGAGAGGCGTTTGAATCTGCTTTGTTGGAACCTCCACTTTGTGTTGCGAGTTGTCTACTGGGTGTATTGAAGAAAAATAAATACACACACAGAAAGACTACATTGTATTGCTGTACCCATTCGAGATATACCCACAGTCGATGTTAGGATGATCCGAACTGGGGGTAGCTTGTCGCAAGACGTGTGTTGAGTAGGGTGTCGGCAACTCGGCGAACTCGCGCCAAGGAGGAAAGATGTGCTGGGTTTGTTGTATAGACTTCTTCTTCACATGAAAAACATGGACTCACATGAACACATGAACACATGAACACATGAACGCGTGCACGCACCACCATGAGGGAACGACGCAGTATACAACAGGGGTACGTTGCACACCCTGGAAATACATTCCACGTACCACACAATCCTACAACCACTTGGCATTGCTACAAGTATATCTATCAGCCCCCCTGCTTGTGACCATGCCATGTCTTTTTCGACCCTCAACTCCAAAACACAAGAAAATAAACTCAAAAACTCAACTCAACTCCAGAACAATAGTCTCACGGGCTAGACATCAATACCCATCCCCGGTCATATCAGATATACTTCTTCGAGCTTCAGTGAACTAATTGCCCCCCAGCCTAGAACATCATCCACTGACAAAAACCACGTGCAAAAATGCAAAATGTTGCCACCCTAGTTGTTTGATATCACACAAAAACAACCCAAACATCAAAATATTAATCCATACTCATTACGAAGTTACGATGAAACTCAAAATTTCCCACGTGAAGTGCCTTCGTGAGGAAGTCAGCGTGTTGATACGCTGATTCCACGTGAAAAATCGAAATCTCCTTCCTGCGTACCAAATCCCTGATAAAGTGGTGCCTTACGTCGATGTGCTTCGAGTTACTGTTGCTAATCGGGTTCTGCGCCAACTGAATAGCCCCCTGCTTATCCTCGAATACCGGAATACACGGCATACCTGCTTCTGGCAACATGAAACGCCATAATTGCCTCAGAAACAACACTTCCTTCATCACATCCGCAAGGGAGACATACTCCGCCTCTGTCGTGCTCAACGTAACGCACTTCTGCGTCCTTGACAACCAAGAAATACATCCCCCCCCACACGTTCATCACCAATCCTCCTGACACAGACCTCCTATAGGCAGCCCTACTTGCATAGTCTGCGTCTGCGAACACCTCCATGCTCAACCCTGCTACACTACCCCTCCTGAATGTAATACCCAAGTCACTAGTTCTTACCACATACCCCAAAATACCAAGACCTGCTCTCCAATGAATCTCTTTGGGAGAAGCACAGTACCGTGCTACCGCTCTCACTGCGTTCGCGATATCTGGCCTCGTTTGCGTTGCCAGCCACATCAATGATCCTATCAGCTCACGAAAAGGCCATGACACCACTTCTTCATCTTGGTCAAACTCTGAAAGCTTCAACCCTACAGGAAGAGGAATTTCCTTCCCGTACTCTACCCCAAACTCCATCCCCAACTCTTCAGCGTACGTCTGCTGCGAGATCTTCAAAGTCCCTGCATCCCAATTTTCCAAGAATAAAATCTCCTCTACCACCTGCTCCCTCAGGTTGTGATCGCTGTTCACAACCAAACATCCTGTGAAAACCCCGAAAATAAAATCCTACTCGTTCAGGCTCGACCTCGTACTCAAAAAAACCAAACACAAAGCCGAAGCAACACAAACCAAAGCCAAAACAATGAGAACACCAAATAAGAAAGTCACACCATTTGTCACATGAAGTATTTTTTTCCGGCCCATCAACCCCAGCGCTTTCATCCATCCCTCCTGCCACTGCTTCTTCCCCGCGGTAGCCACCCTCGCCTCTGCCGCGGCCACCCTTTTCTGCTGGCATCGCCGCGGCTCGGGCTTCATCAGGTGGAACGTATCCGCCTGGGTGGGGTGTGTGCAGCTGTCTCTCCGGAGGGATTGACTTGGCAGTGCAGGGGAGATTGCGCATCCGAAAGGGAAAGGCAAAGGCAAAATCAGTCACCCAAAGCGTCAATTCAGCACGTGGCACTGCTGGGGAGAATAGCTTGCAATACGCCCCCTGTTCTGCGCAGCAGTGATCGTTGTCTTTCGCATTCTGTACGACATCACGGTTACCTATCAAATCGAACGCCAATCTACGACTGAGGTTTATTACTCCTCTTTCGCAAAAGTGACACAACGATTCTTGCGATTTGTCTGCCAAGGTTAATTATTCCTTGGTCACGCAAACAACAATGTTGGATCCATGTTAGAGCTTACACAGCTGTGTTTCTGATCAACAACCCAACACATCTTCTTACTGGTGTGCAACCACTGCGCTGCTTTCGTGCATACAGTGTTCTGGTACGAAATGGAGATCATCTCCATGTATTCCTGTCGGTTACACAGACCCCTGACCAAATTTCCAAGTGTGTGTATCCCCCTACAACTCCTACCGCTGGACATGCAACAGACTCCTGTTCGTAACACGCAACTCATTGTCGGTAGAGGGTACAAAGATTCATGACGCCTTCGCATATCCCGTTATCGACGTGAACGCAAAAATAATGAGTCGAAGATCAATCTCTGTATTTTAACACATACGGGACAAAACATTTCCATCATCTTCAAAGCACTCAAGAAGGTATATGCAGCAGCTTGGTTAGGATTCGCTGACAATCTCATCTAATCTTTCAGTTTCTGTGGGTGACTGGCAACCTTACGTGGCGTAGTAGCCATACAACCTCGCAGTTTTGTGGGTGACTGGCAACTTACGTGACGCAATATCCATTTGACCTCGCAGTTTTGTGTGGGTGACTGGCAACCTTACGTGACTCAATATCCATTTAACCTCGCAGTTTTGTGTGGATCACTGGCAACCTTATCTAGAATAGAATGCCCTTTGATGGGGTCTACTGCTGTACCTCTCAGGAAAAACATGTGCAAGATGATGACGCCTGTGTATGCAGAACTCAACAAGGTGTGCTGTAGGTTTATCGGAGCACACCCAAACGAAATCGACGAAGACAAGCATGCAAGCACATATCAAAATCAATTCAGACGTAAAACGGTGAGCAGATCATCACGTGCCTGAGCGGATCTACGACCCTAGTAGGCGCATGCTGATGGTGTTGCTGCTCGGCATCTCCAGTGTTGTAACAACATCCGAAATTGGCTCTCAAAAACCTGTACTCTAACCTGGACATCGCCACTAGAATCGAACACACCCGTAAATGGGGCTACATGTATTACAGGACTGACACGGATGGTGTCCTTAGGGGGTAAGACTTCCCTGGTTTCCTCCCCCGGGATGTTGGTCCTTCGCATTGCCCGCGCGAAGGAATCAACGAGACGGTCCTCCAACCATCGTGGCTGGTCTTCAGGTTGCGGGTCTAACGCTGTTCCAGCCGGCCGAGCATGCCGGGGATCGCCTCCATCGGGGGGCTTGTCCACGCTCTCTGATGCGGGACGCTTCTCTTCGGTTTACTTGCTTTTTTCTTGTATTCCCTTCTCCACTTCCTCTTTGATGTGCGCCGATAATGCTTGGCGGTCCTCTTCAGTAAAGCTGCTGAGGCCGAGGGCTTCCATGATCTACTTCTTCTCTAGCCGAACCCTTTTATAGCTAACCTCACCTCGGGACCCCGTATGATATCACTCGCTAGCGTGTTAGGATGATCCGAACTGGGGGTAGCTTGTCGCAAGACGTGTGTTGAATAGGGTGTCGGCAACTCGGCGAACTCGCGCCAAGGAGGAAAGATGTGCTGGGTTTGTTGTATAGACTTCTTCTTCACATGAAAAACATGGACTCACATGAACACATGAACACATGAACGCGTGCACGCACCACCATGAGGGGACGACGCAGTATACAACAGGGGTACCTTGCACACCCTGGAAATACATTCCACGTACCACACAATCCTACAACCACTTGGCATTGTTACAAGTATATCTATCAGTCGAACGGGATGTGGTGGATGTATGGGCACCAGTGCTCCCACGGAACAGCAACAAGCAGTATCCATCATTCGGAAAAATAGAAAAATCGTGGGAAAACAAAACTTTGGCTGACTCTATGGATTCATGCTAATCTATATTTTAATTGTACGACTCTTTTCTTCGATAGAGATGGATTCGTTGGGTCATACTGATGAAATAAAACAAAGAATGGGGTGCAAAGATGGAGATCCTGGTCTGTCCTTTGACACAGGTGGCGGAGGGAGCAAGCGAAGAGGGTACCTGAATCCGAGCAGCTGGACCAGTTGGTGGGATCCCTGGCGGAGGCGATCAAGGCCGTGGCGAGCTTCACCCGCGTAGCGGGGGTGCCCGACTACCGGGAAGAATGGGACCAGAATAGCATATACGAGGTAATGGCTTATGCGATGTGTGTACAGCAGTGCATATTTTCACAAAACACATTTGGTTTCCGTTCACTGCAAAGACTCCAACACATCCCGTTCGGCTGCTGTGGTAATATCTCGAAGGGGTAGTCTTTCTGTGTTTTGCATTTATTTTTCCCAACATTTTGGTTCGTTCGTTCGTCAATTTTTGTTTGTCCGGTGCTAGGAAGCAACGGCGCTCGCAGCTATATATGTAACATTTGGTAGTGTAGTAAAGCTTTGGTATTTGGTCTGGTGGAAGGACCCCTCTCCGCATGGCGGGATGCATCTCACACCTGTGTTGTCGCAGAAAACCTCACGTCGCTTTTCGCGCATTGTGTGCTGCCTACCTATGCGTACGTGACCCCGGCGCCAGCCCGATTCTTGCTTCGTAGCAGCTTGCGGTGACTCTCGCCGCTGCCCCCGCTGCAAACCCTCCGCTAGCTGCTGCTGCTGCTGCTGCAACGTCAACAACACCGCTTCGTGTGTTTGCCTTTTTTTTGTTCTGATGGTCGGGCTGCGGTAGAGCATGGGCAAAGGCTGGCGGCACAACAATGTGTGCAAGAGGCTGCTGGAGGTGGCCCTGTGCGCGTCGGGCCGGCTCGGGGTCGTGGCGTACCCGAACAAGCCTCCGATGACCATCGACGAGGTTTTCGGACACTTCATCGCCACCGTGAACCCTCTCGTGAGATACCTTGCTTCGTTCCGTGTTGCTGATGATGATGACTGCCATGGTGGTGCTGGCACCATGTTGGTACCAGTCAGTCAGGCGTTATTGTAGGCCTGAGCCGTGCGATGCCCCTTTCGAACACCCTAGCACATCACGTGACCAACTCGTTCCCATCCGCCCACGCACGATTTTTTGCGTGAAAACCTTGGGTATACTATGTACAAGTTTCCCCCCAACTTGACCCCAGCCCCTTGCGCACAAGTCCTGCATGGTACCAAGACGTCGCAATAGTTTCGAGTGATGGGGAGGATTGGAATGATGACCCCAAGCGCTTTTTTAGGGTCTCGGAATGATCAAAGGACTTCAAGGGCGATGGACGCAATTGCGAGGACATGATGTATGTCGCTGCGAATCGGCAAGAATTAATGTGAAGCTCTTCTCAAAAGACGTCATCGAGTGACGGTCGGCCGGATTTCCCACGCCGGGGTCTGACAAACGGAACAGGTCGGAGCCGGAGGTCTTGACGCCAACGTGCCGACCGGGACGGTGATCGGTCTGTTCGAGGAGCCCGACGACGAAGGGTGCATCGTCGACTACAGCATCGACGATGCTAGTCTGCAGGTACGATTACATGATGTTTTTGCTACCCGGCGCGATGTAGAACAGCGCGTGTTTGGTGTGCAGGGAGGAAAACAGGTTGTTCGGAGGCGCAGCACCAGTGCCACTGGTGACGGGCTGCCCTCTGTATTTCTATCGACTTTGCTTGGACTCGAAACGATGAATAGGGGCGATTTTTTTTTTGCAGCAGCAACGGCGGTAGCGATAGCAGGGAACAACAGCACACAACGGCGAAAGGCCCATACAATGTCTCACCTTACGAAAACGTAGCCCCTCGGGCACACGTCGTTATTGCGACTAACCGATCGGGTGAACCAGCCCTGCTGTCGGCTTCTCTAGGATGTTGTCGGGGCTTGTAACGGTATGACTACTGTGGATGGAAAAGAAAAAACAAGCTCGCGTTGTCATGCGACTTTTTTACCACCAGCACATGGTGGTACTCTGCGTTGTGCACAATCGACGCTTGGCTTCCCGGGACGGCGACGACCATCGCGACGCGCGCTGGGCAATATCCGTCGGGACCTCAAACCCGGATGAAGTTGTGTCTTTAGCGACTAACAATGTTCATTTTGGGCCATGGGTCCACCAATACCAGTGGCGCGTACTTGTATGTCTTCGGTATCGAGGACGGCAGGCGGCCTCTCTCGCGGTAACGCCAAACCTGACCTGACGCTTGTTTTTTCAGGAGGAGCTGTGCTTGCTGAGGACGCTGCAGCCGGGGAAGAACCTCATTGGGGCCGGTTATGCCATGCAAGTGTCATTTTGCTGCTGTACCGTACCGTGCCGTACCGTACCGTACCGTATCCCGTGCCGTCGGCAAGAGGAAGAATGGACTGCTGTATTGTTATGACGAGGATGAACACATTGAACATGATCGATAGGATTGCGTCCGATGCGATCAGATTTACAAACCGTTTGTGTCGGGTATCCCCGCTGTGGTTGGCATTCCCGCTGTGGTTGGCATTCACACGTCACAGGCTTCGTAGAGCCATGTATAGCCCCGACGCGAACCACAGGCCAGGGGTTGATGAGGCTGCAATTGCCCAACTTGAGTGAGCGTGCTGCGTGAGATGCGGTCAGTCGTGGCGTACGAAGACAAGAGCCGCCGCGTGCCCTTCTTATCCGGATTTTTTGTTCTCAAAACCTGTTTCGTGTGTCGCGGGGTAGCTGCGGGTAGGCTTCATTTCACAACGGCGGTCTCGCTCTGTCTCCCGCCCCCTTTTCGATGACCCTGCAGCCCGTGCGGCTCAACCCCCCCCCCCCCCCCCCCCCCCCCCGACGGCGGCGCGACCGACGAAAGGCCCACGGCCACCCGACCGACCGACAGAACGACCCGACCCAACCCGAAACCCCACCAAACCA
>FN649741.1:3365073-3389119 GCA_000310025.1 Ectocarpus siliculosus
AAGAGCCCCGGCTCCCCTTTTTTTCCCGATTTTTTTTTTTCAAAACCTTTTTTGGGTGGGGGGGGGGAGGCGGGGGGTGGTTTTTTTTTAAAAAGGGGGTTTCCCTTTTTTCCCCCCCCCCTTTTTGGAGGCCCCCGAAACCGGGGGGGTTAACCCCCCCCCCCCCCCCCCCCCCCCTGTCTCATATTGTTTGCCCATTTCGGAGTTTGACCGTTCTCGTGCCGTTGTCTCCCCCCGAACGTTCGTTACCTCCTCCTCCGCTCGGGCCGATCAGATACAGCGGGAGCTGCGAGCTGGTGCTGGCGGTGAAGGGGCAAGGGGTGCACGGCTTCACGCTAGACTCCTCCGTCGGAGAGTTCATCCTCACCAAGCCCTACATGAGGATACCGTCGGTGCGTGCTTGCTTCCTTGCTTCCTTGCGTGCTTGCTTGGGTGCGCGTGTCTTGTGGGGTACGCTGCAGCGTGCATTTTTCGTTCACACATGGTGGCCGTTGTTTGTGTACGGAGAGAGACAAACACAACAGTTGTTCGCGCTTGCGTGAGTGTTTATGCGATGAGATTAATGCCTCTTTTTTTTTGTTTCTGCACAGCGTGGCAGCGGTTACTCCCTGGATGAGAGCCGGAGAGACACCTGGCCGAAGGCGCTCCAGGAGCACATCGACAAACTGCGGAGCGGCGAGGGGGAGTCGGGGAAGAAGTTCGGGTACCGCCTCGTCGGCTCGGCCGTGGCAGACGTGCACCGTACTCTGGTAAGCAAGGACCCCGCGCTTTTTTGTTGGGATCGCGGGTGTGCGCGTGTGCTGTAGTGGTGTGTGTCGTTGTGTTGTTCGGTGTTGGTCGGTCCTCGCTGGAAGAGAAACAGCTCAAGATTCTGATCAGGCGAAGCCAGGATTGTGTTATTTCCTCTCTTTCTTGGTGTATGAAGTATGGAAAAGGCTAAGAGGCCAGGTTGGAAATCGTTGTGAGACTGCGATGGCGCAGTTTCCGTTGTCGATGTGCTTATTATTTATTGCCCCGCTTCTAGCTCTACCACGGCACCCTTTCTAGCGAGTGTGACGGGATTCCGTCAAGAAATTTCCGTGAAAAACGGTGGGCTTGCTGCGTCGGCCACAATCTCGCCGCCATGGGCGTACTTTTGCTGTCGGAGAGCATTAGCTATGCTGGGTTGATTCCTTCCGAGGACAGCTGCGTGTACAGCTGAATGGAGGTCTGCAAGCCTTCTCGTGTGGCCAGCTCCTCTCGTCCCCTTCGCTACTCCCTCCCGTCTCCTTCGTGGCGTTAGCCTTGTGAGCATTCCGATTCCAACGAAAAATCCTTCCCGGCCTAAATCTCGTCTCGACCAAGATGCCGTCTGAGAATCGATCAATATCACCACAAACATGGGGGCGATGACAACCAGTACATTCGCCATTTGAATTTGTTTGAGTTGGCGAAACAAATTCTAGCAAAACTGGCATGCGCGATACCTAATTGTGACGCCTGGTATGCATGAGAGTATGAAAACATACTCCAGAAGGGGTTTCATAACAAGGATGCCACACAACGAGAGAGACCGTTTCGCGTCGAAATTATTATGGAGAAAAACGTTCGAAATTCCCAATGTGATGTGGAAACTTCACATCTCTCCTGAAACATGACAACACACACTCTCTCTCTCTCTGTCGTCTCTGTGTGTGTGTCTCTCTCTCTCTCTCTCTCTCTCTCTCTCTCTCTCCCTCTCTCTCTCTCTCTCTCTCTCTCTCTCTCTTCACAGGTGCAAGGAGGCATTTGGGGCCGGCCAGACACTGACGAGGGCAGCGACCAGTACGGCGGCGACCGCACGGGGGGCCTCACCGTCCTCGGGGAGTCGTCGCCCCTGGCGTTCATAGTGGAGGAGGCGGGAGGGAGGGCCGTCGATGGGCACGGGGAGAGGGTGCTCGACATCTACCCGGAGACGCTGCGCCAGAAGACCGGGCTGTTCCTCGGCGGGGAGGAGGACATACTGGAGCTGGAGCGAGCCCTGGAAGCCGGCAGCCGCGCGGAACGCGAAGCGGCGGAGGCGGAGGCGGCGGAGGCGGAGGCGGAGGCGGCGGAGGAGAAGGCGAAGGCCGAGGCCGCGGCGGCAGAAAAGGAGAAGGAGGAGGAAGAGGAAGAGGAGGAGGAGGAGGAGAAGGAGGAAGAGGAAATAGAGCCGGAGGCGGTGGCCGAGGCAGTGGCGGTGGCAGAGGCGCCGGTAGACGCAGAGGCGTCGATGGAAGAGGGGGCGTCGCCGGGGGTTGTTGAGGATGAAGGGGGCGAACCAGCCCTGGGAGGCGAAGACGACGACCATGAGCCGGTGGTGGTCGCGCAGAAGGATGGCGGGACAGAGGAGAACGAAGAGGTGGCGGCATAGCATGCTTGCGACCGGAGCGCACGACGCGGCTTTCCGTCCAAAGCAGCTAGGGTGAAGCGGGCGCGTGGGTGCGGGTTTGTGCGTATGGGTCAAGAGCGGGCGGCATGCTCTCTCGGGGACCCGGAATCGGCTGCACGCCTGGATATTTCGCAGCACTGCGGAGTTGAAGAGGACATCGGATTGCGCCAGGAAAAAAAAAAGAGGGAGAGGGGCGACAGCTCCACGTAAGCCAACGCACATTGTATGTATCCCGGAAGGAGGAACAATGCTACGGTTTCGGTGTCATCAATGCTTTAGATTGTATGGACGAGGGTGTCTTCCTCTTGCGACCCGTCTCACGACCTATGGGCTGGTGTGGCATAGGCACACGAGTTGCGGACGGGTGGAAAGAAAAGTGTCTGTCATGATGATCAAGCGACGTGGCGTTGCTCAATTGTTGATACATACATACATGCATAGAGGCCGTTAGTGGCCTCTTGGTTTTCGAACGGTGTGGTTAGGTTAGCCCTTTCAAGTATCGATCGGTGCGCGCGCGCGTGTGTTTAGGCGAAAGGAAAAGTCGCAGAATGCGCCAGTTGTTGCCCCCCCCCACCCCCCTCCCCCGTGATACTCGACTTGTTGTTTCGACGGTCGCCAAGATCATTCACTGAGAAACATTACTGATGCCAAGCGCACAATAAACATATTTCTTTGCCGACGATATCGGCGTCGAGCGTTAACGCGAGGGTTGTTGTTGGTTGAGCTGTTGGTTGCGCGGAAACCGCTGACATTGTGCTGTGCCTTGATTCAAGGTTGGAAACCGTTTATGAGCAACCTTGCGAGTTGGCTTTGGTGTCCCCATCTTTACGGCTGTGCCGGTGTTGGGATCGTTGGAAAATTCTAATACCGGAGAATTTTCTAGGAGCAAAGAAGGCCGTTGTTTTTTGTTTGGTTTGAGGAGCCGCGCCATCCGCCGGCGATATTGCGACGACCCGACACACGTTCAGCGGGCGAGGTGCATTTGTCAAAGGTATATAGGGATTGTCTGGCCGTGTCCATTGCTGTTATTGTTTGAGCGGTTCGCGACGCTTGTTTCGTGGTTTCTGTTTATTGGCTCCCGCGGAATTGGATCAGTCGGCCCGCAAGGTTTGGCGAAATGGCTGTGGGGAGTGTGGCGGAGACACCTACCTGCCATAGGGCAAGTTTTGCAGGTTCTGTTGTTACTAATGTTGCTGCCGTTTCTGATTCGGTGCATCAGGTTGTGTTCCGGCAGATGGAACAAACAATGCAGTTGTTTTGCTTCGCCAAGATCGTATATTTGCGTAGGTAAGGTTTCATAGGTAGGAATAGATGATGGTATTGACGTGGTGTATTTCCCACTAGAATGTCCTGACTAAAATTGTGGTACGTAGTCTGGCGCCGTGGTGCTAAGAATGCGCGTATATTAGACTCGAGCAAACGACGTGCCGCGGTGGCTACGTTTGTTTGATGCGACACGCTCCTCGTGCGAAGTGTTCCTTTCATGTTGTTCTCCAGATGTGTGGGCGTTGTCATGCAAATCCGTGCATGCCGGGGTGCGATGGCGATGATGCACACATTCAGGCGAGCTGGCGCCTCAACCGTTGGCGGGCTTACGTGTCGAAGCAGCGTCGCAATGAAAAGTCTGGAGGTATGGCGGTCAGACCGGGAATCATTTGCCTCGCTCCTCTCGACGACAGAAGCACACAAGCGGCGGGTTGTCCCAAATGCAGTATCGGAGAAAACGGCTTCGGGTGCGGTGCATCTATTTTTTCCGGCCTTCAGTACTCATCCTTCAGCTGCAGTAGTTGGGTCGACCTCGTGATCGAGACGTCGCAAAGAGCTTGAGGGAGCACTCGACGGTTGCCCTCTGCGCAAGCTTTTGGGTTCTTGGGCATTGCCGCCTCCTCCCGTTCTCCCTTAGACCGGCTTCCCTCTCTCTTGGCTGCACTGGCAAACATATTATACTCCACCTTGTTGGGAACTTCGTTGTCAGGAATGGCAAAGGGCAAGGGTAACCAGCCTCTCGAGAGGAAGGGGGGCTCCGTAAATGTTTCTGGCAACAAGTATCAACAAAGTTACATGTATGATAGAGATGACGTCGAACGCCCTCTCATCGATGCATGTATCTCAACGCCGACGCCTGGATGTATGAATGAATAAATGGAGCGCTTCAAGGAGGGCCGCGAAGCATCGAAGAACGAATGAAAAATCGGTTGGTTTCGACCAACCAACTACAAATGGTTCGTGAATGCTACTTCAGTGCATGTTTGCGCTGGCCAAGCCGAAAACCGCACAGACCAGGAAAACAAATATTGGGGCGTCGGCGCGAGCAAAGACACAAATAAACGTTCATCGGTAAGCAAGGCTGCATATCAGCGTGTACTTGTACCATGCAGAATATGGTCTACAAAGTCGACACAGACGAAGGCCCAGCAACAGCACTCAGGCAAGTTTGGATCCGCACCGCACGTATTGCGTGGGGTGTGAGTTGAATTATTTGTACTCCGTAGCAATTGTTGTCGTTGATCCTCACATGTTCAGAAATTACCGGGAACGTTTTGCGCGCGGTCCTGTGTGTGTTCTCGACAACAAGGTCAACGTACCGCCGGTGGCGTGAAGATGAATATCATATCTCGGGCGGGTGCCGACATTCCCACGCGCCGCATGTCCGTTTGTTTGTTTGTTGTTTGTGTATGCAGAGCAGATGATGCTTAGACTACGTGTGCATGTGGTGTAGGAACTCTGATGTCTCCGGTCACGCAATGCAAGAGTGGCCCGAGAAAATCTAGGGATCATCCAACCTGCCCCCCACTGATGCTGCCTCTACGTGCAACCTATAACCCCCGCACTTCTGCTGTCACGTCTCCGCCCCTTCTCCCGCCGTTGGAACAAATCTCACATCTCTACACGGTGGAAGCTCTCTCTCGCTTCTCATCTGGAATTTTCCCGGAAAATCATTCTCACTTGGAATGATCACCCGATCAGGCCCCGCTTGGACATTCCCGGTAAGAGTGCACATACATCAAGCACACACCAGGTGTCAAGCGCCCATCGTGCTTTGAGCCATCAAGATTGGGGGGCTTCATCGGGCTGGGGTGTCGCGCATACAGCGAGGAGACCAGGTTTCTTCCCATCGTCGAGAGAAATATGAAGATTGCTGCTGCTGCGGCGCTGCTACTGCTGTGCATAGGATGGACCGTTGGAGTGGATCATCAGGTGTGTTTGTCCGCGATGTCACCACACGGCCAGGTCATTTCCACGAAAACATGCCGATGTACCAATACGATGTGCATGTGTTTGGGTACATATATCTATCTGCCGCGGGGCTTTGCTTTGGGCGTTTATGTATGCAGTCTGCTATGGCGTACGATGACGATGGAAGTAAACACATTAATTCGCACCAGACCTTTAAAAGGCGGCCGGGGTATCTGCGAGCAATAATATTTCCTTCTTCAATAATATCAACCCACAGCATGTATTATGTTGTAGAAAGATCGGATTGCGCATGCGACGGACGGTCTCCTTATTCCGCAGGCAGCGTAGCTATCCTCTGCGCGAGGGACGTATGAATGGCTGCGGTGTCATCACGGGCGAGTAATACACGCCAGAACGGGAACACAACAGATCCCTGTGCGATTGTATTGCGTGTGCCTGTATCTAAATGCCAACACCCCTAAAAGTCCACATATGGTTGTCAGGAACTGTAGGCACACCACAAGAATTTCCATCAATAGACAAGAATTTCCATCAAAAGTTGTACCTACTGTAGCCAGCACGTGCCCAATCTTCACATCGCCCATGCCGAGGCAATTTCATCTATCGGGCGAAGTGCAACGCAATGAAAAAGCAACAGTACATTTAGTCTATACTCTAGTGACACATTTTTGTGCTACGCGTACAGTCTAGAAGCCTAAACAACCAGGTAGATGATGGCAAGTTGTCCTGGAACGCGGCTCAAGAGGCTTGCATCCGTTGTGCAGTGTAGAAGTATCCCAGTATTTACGTCCTTTCATGTGTTATCAAGTCGTCATTCCAACCAATCAATGTGTGTGTGTGGGGCGGCCTGTTCCGCAGCAGCAGGTTCTAGTACTACATGTTCTGTACAAATAGACTCTATCTACATAGTCAAACGTAAACAGCGGTATTGCTATGCCTCGGTCTCTCGCAGGCATCTTCTTGCTGAGTAAAAGACCAGTGCATGCCTACATACCTATGACGCGTAGAGATGATGGTGATGATGTGTATGTCACAAATGGTGAGTCGATGTGATTCTGGAGGCATAGTTTATATATCGTACAGTGACGACCCCGGACTTGGTGTAGCACAATCACTTGTCACCCATGACACCGAACCAACACCAATACATCATTATCACACCCTCTACATATATTCAAGAGATCTCTGCCATTGATCAATAACCCGCAAGAACAAGGTAGCCGAAAGCCCAAATCAGGAATACATAGGTGTGTACTTTCCTCCCCGAATCGATGTG
Source organism: Ectocarpus siliculosus (assembly GCA_000310025.1). Taxonomy (NCBI): domain Eukaryota; class Phaeophyceae; order Ectocarpales; family Ectocarpaceae; genus Ectocarpus; species Ectocarpus siliculosus. Next base: position 3,371,937 of record FN649741.1, read on the forward strand.
TTACTTATTCGTCCACACTCCTACAAAATATATATTTTTGTAGACTTCAACACATCCCCTTCGACTGACTGTTGAAGCCTCTTCTGTGTGTTGATGCATATTTTCTGTAAAATGTAGACTTGTTTTCGTTTTCGTCCAAAGGTGAGGGTCGATCCAGGGATAACCCCCACCCCCTCGCGCGTTGCCCGTGGCGTGTGGGAGAGGTTCGGTATGATCTTGCCCCCCGACTGTGTGCCGTTCCCCAGAAGCGGCAGTCACAAGCTTGCGCGAGAGAGGCATTTGTGATTGCCACGAAGAATCTCTGTTGTACTACGTACTACATACATCTACCACATTCAGCGGGGCGAGCACCCTCGATACGTAGCACATACTCTGCCAGAATCTCTGCGAGCGGAGCAGCTGTTAGACCGCAGTATTCGTCCGGCCCTTCACCTCGTCTCTCAAACCCCGCGCGCTCCTCCAACCCTGTGTTATTTCTTTATCGCGTGGCGTGCGGTGGCCATCAGACGACAACACAGGCCGTCGCTTCTCGGCTGCAGTTTCCTCTCCCGGCCGTCATGTACCGCGGCTTCGGTTATGAGCACGAGGAGGCCCTATTCGGACCACGCCACCCGTTCGGTGGGACCATCGCCGAGGTAAGCCTTACCGCATGGATGGGTGTACGTGTAGACTACCATGTTTCCGGAAAGAAGGGGGGAGGGGGAAGAGGAGAACACGCGACATCCATCTCGTGCTCAACGACTATGCGAAGTCGGTTGCACTCCAATACATAGATGTGAAAAATCGTGGTATTTTTCGCCATGGCTCGTTGCCACCTTGTGTGTTGTTTGTGGAGATGGATCCACTCGAATCTTGCACCCCAGTCGCGTCGCGCATGCGACTCGGCACCAGTCGGATTGTTTGTGCTGCCGCTCGCGTAGCAGCAGAAACAGCAGCAGCAGCAGCAGCAGCAGCAGCAGCAGCAGCAGCAGCAGCTGTCGGCCCCCAAGAGAGACCAAGCCTTTTGAGGTTATTACGGAAAAACCGCGGGGACAAAAACGGGGCGTTTAGCGATCGACCCCACCCCTCCCGAACACCCTCCATCGTTTCGCGCAGAGGATCCACGGGGGCGTGCAGCCGGGGATAGCGGTGAGAACATGGACCCTGTGCAGTAGCGAGGATGTCGAGCTTGTGCTGTCGATGCTACCGCCGGATTTATCTCCCTTCATCCTCATGGTTGATCGGGGAGAGTGCACCTTCGCCACCAAGGTATGCCGGGTCCTTCTGTTCGTGATTCTCCGCATTGATGCTTGTTGCGGCTGGAATATTCAATCTTCTGTCGGTCTATCGTTGCCGGGTTTTCATTTTTTGGTCACGACATGTGGTGTAGTGGGGAGCGTTTCGATCGATAGCATTCTTGTCGCGGCAACAAAAGCCGTACCTACGCCATCAGTTTATTCGATAGATGCGAACCATCTCTGTTCCTCGTTCGAGTTTGTCCGGCCACATTTATCGCCAAAGGCCGATGAAACACGTACGTCCCTAGGTAGGGCCGACCCAAGGCCCGATGTGCATGCACGGCATTCTGTCTATCGCCCTCGTAAAGTTGAGGTGGGAACCCTCCAGACTACGTGGTTACGATTCTATTGTGCGGATCTATTTGGTGGTGACAAACGGTCAGGTCTTGGGTGTGTGGACATTGATTCTCTGTGCAGTGCCGGACAGCGTCAAAGAAGATCCCAAACAAATGCCGTTTGGCTGGAAGGCGATCGATGACAACAATCGTTTCAAAGGTTGTCGAAAGCATTAAAAAATAATCCGTTCTCTCTCTCTCTTAGAGAGAGAGAGAGATTCGAGGTGCTGTACAGACTTAGGATGACATCCTTGTTATACTTTTCGCTTGCGTGATCTACGCCTTCCTATAGTCTTCCCCCCCCACCCCCCACCCCCGTCTCTCTACTCTTATGCATAGGGAAATGTATTGCAACGACGCGCGTGCTACATAGTCCCTCATAATTTTCCGACGGTTCGATTCTTGATTTATTGCCTTACCGTATTTGTGGATGCAGGTGCGAACGGCACAAAAGCTGGGCGCAGTCGGTGTGATCTTTGCGGACAACACGTGCCGTTGCATCGATGAAGCGATTGGTGTCTGCTCCACGTTTGGCACGTTTGGCAGTCTGCCTTGTGAAGAGTTCGGTCCGGCAATTGGAGACGATGGCTCCGGCGCAGACATTACCATTCCAAGGTGCGGTGGCGGCTTTACCTATTATTACAACTCGAATAGAGGGTGGAAGACGGCTGGAGTTTTGTGTGGGGAGAGTAGATGCACGCTCGCTCAGCGCATTGTTCTACATCATGGAGAGAGAAAACGTGAGAAGATGATGCGCAGCACGCTCTCGGACTCGCTATCAGTGATGTGTTGTTCCTGTTGACCGGGACGGTTTCACCGCCACAACTGCGCACGAAAACATTTTTCTCCCCATTGCCACCTAGAAAAACGCATATACCGGCTCACATGATTCCAAGCGAGAAGCACGCGGAACTCATGACGGCCGCGCGTTTTCGCTCTATCCTGCCGCCGCCGCCGCCGCCGACACCGAGGCGTGGTTGTTGTTGTTGTTGCCGATGTGGCGCAGTCAAGACTCAAAGGACCATCCCGCCCCCCCTGCAAACATGCACAGTTTTATGATGAAGAAAATGGACGCAAGGATGGTCAAAAGCCGGCTGGCAACGGGGATTCCGGTTGTGGCGGAGATGTCGTGGCCCGTACCGGCACCTGATGGCGACATCGAGTGATTACTGTGGACGAGACGAGACGCCCGTTGGCAGGGGTTTGTGGGGATTCTGCGGGAGATGCTGAGGTACATAGAAGATGAGACTATTTCGAAGGAGCAAGGAGACGCGGGTTGGGGGGGGTGGGAGGGGGGAAGCCATGTAAACGGCCGCCGCGATTCGTGGGGGGGGGGCGAAAAGCGACAGCTAGCTGTGATTGTAGATTAGGTTAGCCTCTGGATACATACATGTAATTTACAAACACTCAGCGTACACACGCGTGTGAAAAAGGCCCTACGCACCTGCTAAGCAGGAGGGCCATAAGCATAGGAGCACGGAGAGATGTACACCCGAGTGCGCATAAGCGATGCGCATGTGTGAAGCCGGCGTAAGGCCTATTGAGCCAGAAACGCTAGAAGGGGGCAGCGCTCCGGAGCGTAACACGCGTCCACGTGCAAAATATCCGGGAAGGAAGGTACATAGATATGATGTAAATGCGTCAAGTTTGAGGCGTTGTCTGGGAAGCAAGTGGTAGCACTCCTCCTTTATCAAAGAGCGAGGTAGAAGAAATGTCGCAAGCACAACAGTGGCGGCAGGGGTTCCGGTTTGACGAGCTTGGTGTCCAGATATTCAAGACTACAGTATGTTGGATACTGTACTGAAGGGAAGTTGGTGGCTTTGCTCGAGAGGCTCGAGTTGTTGGTCCCTCTGCGGGAGATACCAAATGTTCTTGTATGCGGTTAGGTGTATTCTCTTCGTGTGTTTTATTCGGTGGTTCGTAAAACCTTCAACAACCGGCATATCAAAACCGACGTGTTCCACGGGGCCTTAATCTGTTCTGAAGAAGTCGAGCCCATCGTACCGTAGATGAGTGTTCTTATGAAGAATAGCAATAGTCTACATGTCGTGGCGCTGTAGCTCGACAATCTACAGGGACATGCTGTACCATAGTCTAGGTCGGGTTCGAGCGACGTTGACCGTCCCTTGTACTGTAGAAGGTCTATGAGATTTTGTCATACAAAGCATGACTGAAACATGTGAAGCACGGGTACTGCCATCTCCATCATGGCCCAAGTCGGTTGGTCGAGGCAAGCAGAAACGTTTTGATCGAGTGAATAAAGCGTTGGGGGTGGGCACGACCGCTCAAGCAGAGGTTTCGGGTGGCCTCGCATGCAGACTTCGTGTTTTCTTGCTCGTAGTTTCCCCGGATAACATCAGCAGACGCGTTGTCCTATGGTATGCTGCTGCTTTTAACCACTACGTAAGTTGTTGCATAGTGAATAGCTGTACCAGGTTGTGAAACAATAAAGGTAATGCTTACGTACTGAAATTTAATGTTGTAGCGACGATCCATTTTCAACGGCGCGCTACTGTACTGGTTCAACAAGCTGAAATTTTTATGTTGATGGTGGGCACAGCGAACCGTTGGTGTGCGCCTTGTCTCGTTCTCAGCACAGGTCGGGTTTGCAGAGGTAGCGGTTTGCGGGAATCTTGAATGCGCCCTCCTCCATTTGCAGCATCCTCAGCTGCTTTGGCAGGTGGCGTCTGCGGGGGTGGTTAAATATTCGAGCCGTTACTTGCCCCGGAGATCGTCGGAAGATGGAGATCGTTTCATAGTTTTCTCCGAAGTTGGAAATCGGAACCAACAACTGGCCGTCTTCTCTACGGTCCTCAACCTCGAAGACTGCGTTCCCTCAGGCTGGGCGCTCTTCCCTGTTTTCACAACAATTTCAATACCAATATATAGCAAAAGCAACCACAAACTGATTCTCTGTGTTGTGTGATGTGGTACACAGACTGGAAAAAGAATGGTACCGGACAAAAGGCGCCGAAAAAAGTGAAAAGGGGGTCGTGACCATCCTCTCGCTCCCCTCACACGACGACAACAGAATCACACCAGCGGCGGCAGCGGCTGGCTGTCCCACATCATATCGGAGGAAAAGGATCTTAGAGCGGTGCATTGAGTTGAGTTTTAAATACTTCTTTTGGCGGGGCGTCTACGACTTGGTCGGATGGAAAACTGTGAAACGGTTTATGATTCCTGGTTGCACGATCATCAAACTTTGGTCGTTTTTTTCCACCACCGTTCCGAACCAATAGCAGCATGTCCCTAACACCAACCCGACCAAAAGATATGCATTGTTTGAGCGCTAGGTTACTGGACGTGTAAGCCTACGCCGCGGCGCAAGAGGGGTAAAAAGCTAGGTCGCGTGGTGCACGAGCTGCACCTTCCCGCACATGGAATATTCCGATAAATAGTTTTCCCGGCAGGAGACAGCCACTTTAGTTGCGACCAAGTCGTAGGCACATAAGCAATCTGAGGTACTGGAGGACTGCCCAGCTCGGCCTTTCTCGCATATTTAGTGCGCACATCATAGCCCATACAGCAGGTGTCAGGCACCTATCGTGCTTTGAGCCGTCGAGACTGGGAGAATCATCGGGCTGGGGTGTCGAGCACACAGCGGGGAGATTAGGTTTCTTCCTATCGTCGACAGAATATATGAAGGTCGCTGCCGCCGGACCACACCTGTGTTCAGCGATACCGCTGCTGTGCATCTGCATAGGATGGAAAGACGCAGCCGCCGAGGTACGTGTGCCCGCGATGATACAAGACGACATGTGTGTGGGAATATCTGTCACTGGGACGTTTTTATATCTGGGTGTGCTATTGTACATTGTACTCGAAGAGGTTGGAGGCTTGAAGATACCCCGGCCTGAAGAATGAATCAATCGCTGATACCCCGGCGGTCATGTTCACACCGTCTTCAATCCGCGTATTTACACACTTCAGCATATGCATATTCCGAAGAGCGAATGATACGCCAGAACGGGGAACAACGCATCATACGATCCGCTCGTGGTGTTCTCCCCCGAAATCGAGACAGATAGACGAAGTAGTCTATGCGCTACATTATTATTGCAGTTCATGTTTCGCGCCCGGCAAACCTACCAAGGGCTACAGTACTTACCTGGTGCAGATATTTTTAGGGTAGAAAAATTCGTGCATGCATTTGCCCCAAACGTAGGGTGAGAGGGTCGATCCAGGGACACATACCACGGCCCGTCACGCGTTGCCCGTGGCGTGTGAGAGAGATTTGTTATCGTCTTGCCCGCTGATTGTGATTGCCACGAAGCGATCGGCCTGGTTCAATTCACTCCGTGAGTCTCACGGACAAGGCAGATAAGACGGCCGGCCAAGAAAGTTGTGGACGCCCAATGTGGCGGTCTGCTTGCAGCTTGTTGTGCCGTCGCCCGTGGGCGGCAGGTCGTGCCAGATCCCTATTGGGGAGGAAACCCGTCATGTGCTTGCTGTCTGCGCTGTCGTGTGCTGTCTGCGCGAATCATTACCTTGTTCCTACTACTCGTCCGGCCCTCCACTTCGTCTCACACACCCCGCGCGCTCCTCCAACCATATGTGCTGTTTCTTCCTCCCGTGGCGTGCGGTGGTCATCAGACGACAACGCAGACCGTCGTTTCTAGGCTGCAGTTTCCCCTCCCGACAGCCCTGTCCCGCGCCTTGGGTTATGAGCACGAGGAGGCCCTGTTCGGACCACACCACCCGTACGGTGGGGTCATCGCCGAGGTAGGGCCCATCACCTACCTGTGTGTGCGTGTGGACTACAGAGGCACCATCATGTTTCCCGCAAGAAAGTGGGAGGAGGCAAGAAGAGAAGAACACGTGCCATCCGTCCCGTGCCCAACGATTTGTGCGCGTAGCCGGGTTGCTACTCCTATATGGACCCATCCTCCCGTCATCCGTTCGGGTTGGGGGGGCGTACTCTTACTACCACATGTGAAAAATCGTGATGTCATCCGTATCAATGGATCGTTGCCTCCCCGTGTGTTGTTTGTGGAGATGGGTGCGCTCTTCGCCCCTTGCCCCCCAGCTGCATCACGCATGTGACTCGGCGCAAGTTGGATTGCTGGTGCCGCCGCTGGCGAAGCAGCAGAGGAAGCAGCAGAAGCAGTTCTCGGCCCCCGAGAGGGATCAAGGCTGTAGGGGGTTCTGTGGAATAACCGTGCCGACAAAAACGGGGCGTTTAGCGATCGACCCCCCCCCTCCCGAACCCCCACCCCCCCTTTCGCTCAGAGGGTCATCCACGGGGGCGTGCAGCCGGGAAAAGCGGTGAGAGCATGGACCCTGTGCAGCATCGAGGACGCCGAGCTTGTGCTTCCGATTCTACCGCCGGATTCCTCTCCCTTCATCCTCATGGTTGATCGAGGAGAGTGCACCTTCGTCACCAAGGTCTGTCGAGTCCTTCTGTTCGTGATTCTCCGCTTTGATATTGTTGTGCCTGGAGAATGTGTATCTGTCTCTTCTTTCGGGTCGTTCGTTTCCGGATGTTTCTTTTTTTCGCGACGGCTCGTGGTGTACATAGTGCGGAGCGTTTCGATCGATCTCGTCGTTCTCGTGTCAAGAGAAACGGGCATACCTACGTCACCGAAGCACTGTACGGTCTAGACATTTACGGTAAACTCCCGTGTTCCCACGTGGTGGGTCAGCTTGGCTGAAGGTTGTCTTGCATGCGATGGCCGGTGACCGAAACGTTTCCACGCACCCAAGAGTTGAAAGCTGTAGAAGTATGTGCGTCGCACACAAGTCTTTAGGTACTCGGTGTGATCTTCCAAACTCATCTCGCATGAACCTTGACAATGTTTTTGGTTCGATTTTCTCTCCGGAGGGTTTTTTCCCCACTTCGATTCGATTTTTTCCACTTTTATGTCCGGTCCACCAAAGGACGTACGTGCGTAGGTAGGGCCGACCCGAGGCCCGATATGCATGCACAGTGTTCTTTCTGGCTATCACCCACCTAACGAGCTCGTTGGAACCCTTCACATTGTAACGTGAATCTGTTGGTACCCATCTATTTGGTTGTGGCAAACAGTCCGTCTGGGAAGATCAAAAGGGTGTGTGTAGTACCGGATAGCGTCAAGGGCGACCCCAAACAAACACCATTTGGCTCGAACGCGATCAATGACAGCGACCTGGGTTTGGTTTGCTGTCGAAAACGTTACTCCTCCGAAAGCTCTCTCTCCCTCTCTCTCTCTCTCTCTCTCTCTCTCTCTCTCTCTCTTTCTCTCTCTTTCTCTCTCTTTCTCTCTCTTTCTCGAGCTTCTGTATAGACTAGAATTACGTGCTTGTGATACCCTTCTATTGCCCTCCCTCCCTCCCTCCCTCTCCGTCTCCGTCTCCGTCTCCCCCCTCTCGAGCTTACATGTGTGATGTACTCCTTCCGATAGCCTCGCCCCCCGACCCGACTCCGTCTCTCTGCTTTTGAGCATTTGTGTTGCAAGACTTGCGTGTTTATCCCTCATCTACTCTCCCGCGGTTTGATTATTTGTTTGCTTGTACGTATTTTCCCTTGCTTGTTGTGTGGACGTAGACCCGATGGGCGCAAAAGCTGGGCGCAGTCGGTGTACTATTTGCAGACGACATGTGCCAGTGCAGCGATGCAGCGAGTGGTATCTGCTCCATGTCTGGCAATTTACACTGTGAAGAGTTCGGTCCGACAGTTGGAGACGATGGCTCCGGCGCAGACATTACCATTCCAAGGTGCGTGGCCACTTTACCTGTAGCATAATACCTCGATCAAGACCCTGAAGTATGCGGAGAAAGTCGATGCACACGTAGTACGAACATCATTGTAAAACAGAGATAGAGAAAACGCGAGGAAACATCGCGCAGCATGCTATCGGATTCGCTGGAATTGACCTCTTAGTTCCCGTTGGTCGCGACGGTTTCACCACGTCAAAACTCGTACGAGAACATTCCTCCCCCTGGATCTAGACTCCGCCGCCGTGGCGTTGTTGTGCTGCTTTTGCCATGTCGCGAAGTTTCCGCTCAATTGGCAATCAAATGATGTTCCCGCCCCTCCTACAAACATGAACAGTTTAATGATGCAGAAAATGGACGCGACGATTGTCAAGAACCGGTTGGAAAAGGGAGTTCCGGTTATGGCGAAGATGTCGTGGTCCCTCGCGGCACCAGACGGTGGCATCGAGTGATGGCTGTGGACGAGACGAGACGTCCGTTGGCAGGGATTTGTGGGGATCCTGCCGGAGATGCTGAGGCAGAATATGGGCTGTTCGAACGGGGCGCGGAGACGCGGGCGCGGGGGGTGTATTACATGTAAACGGATGCCGTAGTCGTAGGCCGTTGACCTCGGATCTCTACAATGCCGCGACGGAGCGGTACACCGGTTATTCGCCGGCCCAGGCTAACTTTCACAGCGGATGAACCAGAAGCTGGTCGTCATCCTTGCATTTGCTGTGCCAAACAAGATATGCCGTTAGTTGATTGGGCGTCCCGGCTAACCAAACGTTTCACGTTCGGTAGGCCTTTGTACTTCAAGTACGGTGTGGGACTTCGATCTTTGCGCGCTGGTATGAAACAGGCGCGCCACACACCGCGAACACGGCGTGTCCTGTGCGATACACTTGGAGTATCTGGCCTTTTGCCCAAGTGTAGACTATGCTTTCCAGATGGAGTGGGTCATAGACTACTCGAGTAAGAGTTTTGCTCTACAATAGGGCGTTCCAACTACCCAAGTGTGGTCAGCGGACATCCTACGGGGTGCGCACTCCAGGACCGAAGCCCACAAGCTTATCGTAGACACCCGCATAAACACCCCCCAGGCCGAACGCGGCAGGTTTACAGCTCCATCCCACAAGGGCCAACCACACCTCAACGAATCCATCCTACTGACTAGACTAAAACCCCACGGGCGGGGGATTATCGGCCTCAGTTTCACACAGGAGGGGGTGGGGGGGAGCGACAGCTAAGCTGGATTTGAAGCTTTGGTTTGCCAGCGGATGCAGCACACAGTGTATGCGCGCACGTGAAGAAGGTGCGATGAGGGCCATAGAAGCGCAGAGAGCGTACGCCCCGCGCGTATGAGCGACACGCATGAGTGAAGCCGGCAACAGGCTCATTGAGTGAGAGCCGGAAACGCTAGAAAGCGGGCTGTCTCCGGCGCGTAGCACGCACTACTACGCACGTTGCATATATCCGAGGAGAGGAAGATAGATAGATATGTAGAGTAAATGCGCCAAGTGTTGAGGCGTTGTCTGGGAAAGGCAAATGGTAGCACTCCTATCCTGCGCCCGTCCAGCCAACGGCGGGGTGTAGAAGTGTCGTAATAATAATGTCGGTCAGGCGATACGGGTGTGATCGATGAGATTGATGTCCACGCATTCAAGACAACCACAGGAATGCGGGTCTTTATGGCACGGATCGGCTACACCGCACGGGTCGCGGTCTTTGGCACAGAGGGTACGGAAAAACCGCTTGAATGTGTACCAGGTATGTTGTGGAGAGAGATGTACCTGTACCGTATTTATCGTGTGCCAGCCACTGTAGAAATCGTTGATGTACGTCTTGTGGCGTTCCTCGGCACAGACAGGTCGGGTGGTGTGGTGCGGCAAGAAGTGACGGTTTGTGGGAATCTTGAGTACACCGTCCTCCGCTTGCAGTAATATCGTCTGCTATTGCGGGTCGTGTCTGCTGGGACCTTTTCCTACATGTAAATTTCTTGACGATGAAGTACTTCAAATCGAGCCGTTTTTTTGCCCTCTGAAGATCGTTGGAAGATGGCAAAAGCAGATCGGAAGATTGGAAGATCGTCATGTTTCCGGGAACGGAGCCCTGAGGTTTTTTCAGCTACTGCTGTTGTGCAGTAGACATGGTCACCACCGTGCCTTCTCTGTTTTTCTTGACCTCGAAGACCGCGCTCCCTCGGGGTGAGAAATCTTCCCTGTATTCACAACAACAACGACAACATGACACAGCAACAGCACCCGGAGCAGCACCCCACAGCCCAACTTTCCTGCTGTGTGTGTCAGCCGGAGGCGCCGCGAAGGAATCCGCCTTACAGTCCCCGCTCGGAATATATTAATACCAACCGTGGAGCCCCCCAAAGAACTCGGAAACTCGAAAGGTGCCGCTCTCTCGCTCGTCGCCGCAAGAGGAACTTCCCCCCTGGAAGCATAGAGGGTTGTTATAGCGTGCCCCATTCGAGAGTCGGGCGGCTCTATCAGGCTGGAGGGTCTTTGACACGCCGGGGAGACGGATTCTTGGCCTGCTGCAGAAAGATGAAGGTCGCTGCCGCCGCCGCCGCCGCCGCCGGACCCCTGCTGTTTTCAGCGATAGGGTGGAGAGAAGCAGCCGCCGAGGTGCGTGTTGGAGGCGAGGAGAGCAGTCTACGGCCCCCGTGGTCTTCGTTTGCGATGGTTCTCGGTGTTGATGTGTTTGATAGCCGCGGATTGTTTATATCATTCAAGTTACATCGTCCGCAAGGTTGCTCCGTATTGTGTCTCCGTCATACGCGTACAGCTGGTATGTAGTGTTGTTCCACGAAGACAAAACGCCGCTTGTCTTCATCAGCCGGGGGGAAGAGAAAGTCTGAATACCCTTCAGCACGACGTCCTTGGAAACGCTACTACTGCGGATGGATGCAGCCTCCTCAAAAAGACCCCAGTTCGCTCTTTACTGCTGTTGCCGATCGTTTGCCGACATAGGCGAGAGATGTTTTTCCGAAAACTACTACAAGTACAAGGTACGCTGCGGCGAGATTTAGATGTCGATGACCGGATCGGATCATCGGGTCACGGGCCACCCACAAGTGTAGCTTCCCCCTCTATCTACGTTCCAAGCCTCCTTCTCCTGAGAGAGACTCTCGCATCCCAGTGTGCGGCTTGGTTTTGCGTTATGCCTCGGTGCAGCGGTTTCGATGGCAGCACCTCCACTCGCAACAGCAGTCTTGCACATCTGCCGCCGCTGCTGCTGCTGCTGCTGCTGCTGCTGCTGTGGTTGGTCTGCAGCCCTGCACGCTGCTGTCGTCTTCGCAGCCTGCGGCGCTAGCAGCAGCCAAGCAGCGCCCGCGTTCCGTGTTGCCCTGCAGACAATAACTAACAAAGCGGGCTTACGTAGTAGATTGTGCACTCACCGGTATATGCGTCGTCGCCAAGCATTGGCTAGGGTCATGCTATGCGTACAAGTATGTTTGCTGTTCTAGGACTTGTTCGAAATCCAATCGCGGACTGGTCGTGTCGTGTTGATGTTGTCGCGGATAGAGCAGGTGACTAACAGCGTTCCGCAAGCGAACAGTACATGCAGATTTTACCTCATCTATGTATCCATGGGTACGATGGTAACAGGAGAGGGCGGATGAACCCTTGTCGCATGTGCAACACGACACGCATGCACCGCGGAAAGATCCATAACCACTGCCATCTTGTGCGAGAGGGCCACGAGTCCAGACCCTTCGGTGAACAGAGGCAGGCTTTTGTGTAATAATAGGATGCGCGCATACAAGAACCAAGCAAGTGTTGCAGCAGTACGAACTTGATGACGAATGCAGCTGGCGCAGCCCCCGCGCTTGAGAACCTCCAGTTTTTGGCGGAGGCTGGGATTCTTCGTTCCGAGGGCTGTGTTTTTTGTGGGCTACAAAATGGCCGCTATATTGGTGTTGTTTATAGCGTATGTAGCACTTAGCCGGGCTCACAACTGGTGCTCATGTTCTTGCGTTTCGCGATCGTGTTGAGAATGGTGTTTCTTCTGTTCTTGACTGCTGTCAAGTTCTTGAGTGCGAGCGCTATAACCACTGTAAAATCTTGGGGGAAGTGGGAACTCCAACGCCCGTCTTGTTGGCTGTGCGCTGGCTCGTGGGGGCGTGGTCTCTAATCTTCCACTGCTAGTTATTTTGAATTCTTCAAAGTGAAGTATGGTGTACAGATGTCCTTGTGGCGTGAGATGGAAGTCTGCCGGCGCTAGCGGTTGTTGAGGCGCGTACAAAATTGTTTTGTGAAAACCCACCACCTCGATTCGACACCGTCAGTTGTTGGGTGTTTTTCCCCCGGTCACATCTTGGATTGTGATGCAGCAGCAGCAGCAGCAGCCACACCGCAGCACGCCGCACACCTCGGCCATGCGTCGAAGTGATGCTTGCCCCGTTGGTCTAACGACTTCGGCATAAGTTTACATGAGTACTGCTGTACCCCCCCCACATTCGTTTTCGGCGTTAACGACGGCACGCACGGCGGCGGCGTTGGCGGCGGCGGCGGCGGCGAATCCCTTGGCGACAACGACAACAACAACAACAACAACAACAACAACAACAACAACAACAACAATAACGACGACCGACGACGACGACGATGACGACAAGCAGAGCTCCGGGTCTCGGCTGCAGTTCACCATCCCGAGTGTGCTGTACCGCGACGAGGGCTACGCGCACGAGGAGGCGTTGTTCGGCATCCCCAAGTACGGCGGGACCATTGCCGAGGTGAGAAGCGATGTCGTATTATTATTAGAACTTACTAGTACTGTAGTGTAGCTGGAGCAGCGAGGCTTAATTTATCTACTGCTGTGGGCTATAGAAGCCGAAATCATATCATTAGACTAGTCAGCGCTGACTAGGGTTTGACTTCGACTTCTATGAGGCTGCCGCTCCTGTCCTCTCTTTTGCTTAGGTATTTGCATGGACTGCGACTGTTTTTTCCGTGGATGTGTGCGAACGTCAGGGGGTCTACAGGTCTACATCGCCGCAGGGAAGGAAGAATAGATAGAAGTATATCATATCAGATCGACGACAAAAACCGCGTTGTTCTCATTTTTTTTTTGCTTTGTTTGACGGACAGAACGGCATTGCACACAGTACGGAAGAAATTATATAATGATTTAGCGGTGCCGCCTGGCGTACGCAACACGAGGAAGCACAGAGAATGGATCCCCCCCCCCCCCCCGTCCGTCCGTTTTCTCATTTTTTTCATCGTTGGCGAGGGCGGGGTGTCCTCATCTCTTGCGTGCCTACCGTGCGCGCGCACCCAAAAAGGGACAGATCGATGTTCCTCGGCACAGCGACTGATGGTCCACCCTATTCCGCCACGTGTAACACTTGGTCCCCCCCCCCCCTGCCCCCGCCCCCGAATGACTTGCGTAACCTCCGTGTGCGGCCGGTAAATTGCCTCTGGCGCTGCTGGTATCGCTCGTTATGTTTCGAACCATGAACGAGCCCGTCGTCTTCCAATAGCCACGAGAGGGTGCATACAATCAGCCAACACGCCGGCTAAGCAGCTACCATGCTTTCTCTCAGACTGGAACCCCGCCCTCACACCTCCCCCGTACCCCCCCCCCCGCCCGCCCGCCGGCCCTTTGTCTGGCAGAGGATCGTGCACGGCGGCGTGGACCCGGGTCAGTCAGTAAGGACGTGGACTCTGTGCAGCGATGATGACGTGAAGGACGTCCCCATGGTGCCGACGGACTCTCCTTTCATCCTCATGGTGGACCGAGGGGACTGCACCTTCGCCAGCAAGGTCGGTGTTTTGTGCCTGTGTGCGTGTCATTTTGTTTTTGTTGGCATCGACCGCGCGAACCGGCTGACCAATGAAAAGACGTCAGGTGTGTGTTGTTGTGTGTGTTCTGCAACGTGTCAGCGCGCCTTCTTTTTGTTGTTGGAAAAGTTGTCTCAATCCTTTGCTGCCGGCGCTTGTAGGGCCCCCGCTTGCCGTACTGTACATGAGTAGAAGTCTCTTCCAGTTTGTCTATGCTACGCTAGACAACCTGTATACTTCCGTGTCTTTTGAAGGAGCTTTTTTTTTCTTTTACCCTGCCACATTTTTCGTGTGCCCAGTTCATACTGTATGTTGTTGTTGTTTCTTTTTTGTTCATGCTGTGAGCTCTGACTGCCTCTTTGGGGTACTGTAGAGTTTGGAAAATGCTCTCCTCGGTCCGTGGGTAGTGTTGTTGCTGTTGCAGTTGTTGTTGTTGTTTTGTCTTACTTCGGAGTCTGCAGGGCTGGAACTCTCTTCTTGCTTTGATTTCCGTCGTCCCCGTCCCTCCCTGCTGCCCGCTGTTGTCTTCTGTGGCTCCCTCCGTGCCTGCCTGCCGGCCGGCCCGCTGGCCGTCGTCAACGCCGTCGTTTACCCAGGTGCGGAAGGCGCAGCACATGGGGGCGATCGGCGTGATCATCGCGGACAACACGTGCCTGTGCAAGGACGAGGCCAGCGGCATCTGCAACAAGTCCGGCGACACCCCCTGCGAACAGGTGGAACCCATCATGGCCGACGATGGCTCGGGCGGTGACATCACCATACCCAGGTGAGCCGGCGGCCGGGGGGGGGGAGTTATGCGTCGGAGGTTGATTTCGTGTGTTGCGTAACCACCAAGGAAATGCCAAGAAAAGAAGGCAATAGCACGAAGTTGTGTGTAGGTTTGCTCGCGAGCGATGCGGACGTTGGCCGAGGGTATGCAGCAAAGCACGAGCGTTGTTCTGTGCTGTACATGCGGAAAGAGGTGCTGGTTAAGATGTTGGAGATCGGTGTTTCTTCACGGGGCCAACACCGAAGCGCCACGGAACAGCCCTCGAATGAAATCGTTTTGTTCCGAAGGAGAGGAAGAGAAACAGCGGCCGGACTAGTACTGCTCGACGTGCTTGCTGCCTCAGATACCTACGTCATGTCTTAGGGCGAGACCTAGTAACAAGATTATCATGTGTGTTTTTTTAGTTCAACCTCGCCTGCCTTTGCTGTTACTCAGTATTGTTTTCAATTCTCCCTTGCCTTCGCTGGCACTGAATGTTGCTTTCAACGCCCGCCCGGCCCTTGCGCACGAAGCTTCCTGATGAAGAAGATGGACGCGACTCTTATCAAGAACCGGCTGGAGGGTGGGCAGAGCGTCCAGGCCGAGATGACCTGGTCCCTGCCTGCCCCCGACGACCGTGTGGAGTGGTCGCTGTGGACCTCCGCCATGGACACGTCTGCAGCGGTGCGTTGGTGTTGGTGAAGCTTTGGATTGTTGTTGATATTGTGGCCGCGTTGCTGTCGTTGTCCAAGGAGTTGCCGTGGCTGTTGGTGGTTGTTTTTCGTTGTTGCTGCGGCTGTGTGGTGGTGGTTTGCGGTCGCGAATACACGTACTCCTCGTTCCTCCAGTCTACGTGGAGATTTAGTGAGCTGCGAAGTTTATGGGCAATGGGTACGTCCTGTGAGACTTGCTGCGTGCCTGCGCGCGGTTGATGATTGTCCGTTGCAAACGCTTCCTCGTGTCCTCCTCGGCCACCCATTCGAACGGACCGGAGGGCTGCGTATTTTTTCATTTCTCGCTCGACTGTTGTTGACTTGTTGAGCTCGTTCCCCCCCCCCCCCCCCCTCCCTCCCTCCGTATTCGACGATCCGTTTGGTCTGTTCGCCGAAGAGTCTCATGTGGCATATAAGATACGAGTCTAATTTTTTTGCTGTCGTTCTTCGTTTTGTTTTGGGCTGTGTTTTGACGGGCGAACCGTGTCTTGGCGTACTTGACGATGCAGCCCTTCAAGCGCGACTTCAAGGAGGTGGTCAAGACTCTCGGGAAGAGCGCACAGTTCACGCCGTACTACGTGGTGTACAACGGGGACTCCTACGGCTGCACGGGGGTGAGCGCACGCGCACGCACACGGCAAGGGTTCCGAGCCAGATGTCCTTCCTCATACCAATAAAGCCGTACGCCTAGAGAGAGGGCCCTTGTATTTGAGAAGCAGGAAGGACACTGCTGCCGTCCGATCTCTCGCTGTTGGTAGAATCCTCTGTTTTTTTTTTCTGGGCGGCTGGGGTCGCTCTCTCGTTCTCGCCACACAAAGCCGGGGTCTAATAGCCTCGACCCCGGGGGACTCCCAGGTCCTTGACCTCCAGGTCAAGGCAAGGCATGGTAGCGGCATTGCTGGATCGTAAGGGGGCGCGCAGGTTACCAGCAAGTAGCTCACAGGCACCAAGCCAGAAATGTCACAGCCCATGCCACCACCACTCGATAGACAGCAGTTGCGTTGGTTAGAAAAGAACTCCATCTTTGCATACACGGGGAGACGAAATGAAACGTCTGTTTTTGAGCGAGGGTGGGACAGGACATGGTGCTCTGTTGAGTTTCCGTTGGTGCGGGGGCCGTGTCTGTCTCAGTGCTCCCCTGTGCGGAACCTTGGTACCTCACAAGTCGTGGGAGAGAGAGAAGGGGGGGGGAGAGAGAGAGACAGAGACAGAGAGAACCAGCCACATGGGGTCTCCGTCCAGACAGCGACAACCCAACCGTGATTCCAAGCCCTACAACTCCGCTTAGCCTCCAATACAATCCAACAGAAAAAAGCCCCCCCCCCCCGCTTGAAAGTAAATTAAGTCATACGTAACTGTCATCCGTACGCAAGGAAGTAAGCACAAGATGCCGAACACCCTTAGCAGGATGCAGCTCACCCTTCATGCGACTCGCCAAATACCTCACGGCGCTTCGCGCTTGGTGATGTGAGAGCCTGGTCCGGTGAGAACCCGGCGTGCTCCGTCCCGGCTTTGTAGGGATGCGAGGTCAATGGTCAAACGACTACGGCATGCACGACTATGAGTACACCCCCCCCCCCCCCCCCCTTCCTTTTCCTGCTTTTTTGCTCCCCCGCTTCCCCCCCCTTTCCCTCCCT